>JAVSBS010016841.1:7808-40304 GCA_033124195.1 Coracias cyanogaster
GTTTTCATAGAATCAAAAGTTAGAAAAGACCTCTAGGATCACCAAGTCCAACCTTCATCCCAACATCTCCCTGACCACTAGACCATGTCCTGAAGTGCCACATCTACTCAGCTTTTGAACACCTCCAGGGATGGTGACTCCACCACTGCCCTGGGCAGCCTGTTGCAATAGCTAACCACTCTTTCTGGATATTAGGAAGAGATTCTTTATTATCTAAACCTTCTCTGGTGCAACTTGAGTGCATTATCTCTTGTCCTGTCATTAGTTACCTGGGAGAAGGGACCAACACCAGCCTCACTACAACCTCCTCTTAGGTAGTTGTTTTATGTGGGTTTTTTTTACCACAGGAGTACAAAATCCCACTCACTATTTCTGCCATAAACCTGACACCTTCCAGTAGTAACTGAGTGGTAAAACTCAGATAATAATTTTCTCATTTGATTCTTCTTCTGTGCTGATACTGTCACCATTGAATTAAAACAAATAAGAGTAAAAGGTGAAGCTTTTTTTTAAAAGCAACAAAGTGATGAAGCCAGTGCAGCAAGCTCTACCTGCCACTCTTCTGATGAAGCAGCGAGCTGCCCGTCATTGAGACATGACGCTGGAGAGCAGCCATGCACGGGTACTTCTGTGCTTCGCTGGGTCTCAGAAGAGCATGCGGTGAGTTACTCCTACGGCTTCGCGTCGGGCTGCAGCCTGTGCTGTTCCCACCTGCCTCCCCAGGCAGCAGGGCTGGAATCAATAACTCCTGCTGCTGGCTCCCATTTATTGCAGCTTCCTCACTGGCAGGGTGTTTTTATTGGCTTGGTTTGTTTTGATCACCTGGTGCCGATGTTCCTGGAAGTTTTGATGTTCCATTAATATAGACAAGCTCTTTTTCTTGGTTTTTTTCCCCCCCATTGCCTACTTGCAAGGTTACATGGGCTTCTCAGCATCTGTGCCTTCCCATCTGGCTGGTCCGTGGGCAGCGCAGCTGGCTGCAGAGCCAGCAGGTACCTGGGGCTTCACTGCTCACGGATGGGCAGTTCCGCAGTGAGCCAAGCTCAGCCTCTGTCCTGTGTAACCATAATTTCTCCTGTTTTTAAACACCCCATCTATTTTCTTAATGAGAAATTAATTTCTCCTGCCCTTTTTCTGGTTGCACGTGGGCATTGGAGGCTCTCTGGTGTGAGTGTTGAGATCCAGGCGTGTGCTCCAGTGCTGTTCGGAGACCCAGGTGCTTTAACAGGGAAAATTAGAGGTTTATCTGCCCTGAGGGATCTTTGCTGTGATGGAGTGAGAAGAAATGACTGTGGTGAAGATGACATGTTTGCTTGGTGGTGAGAGGTGAGCGCAGCTAATACAGAGACAAAATACCAGAAGCTGGGACCACTTGGGTTAAATAAATGCTCATAAAATAGTATCTTTAATATGGCATTTAAACCTTTAACCTCTTACATGGGGCGTTTCAAAGGCATGGAAGTGCATGTTCTTAATGCACCCTGGGAACTGTCAAGAGTGTGACAGACTTTGGGTGGGAGGATGGAAATCTTCCAGTGTTCAACCCAAAACTTTTCACCACTATGGGGCTGAAGTCAAGGCTGGTTTCCTTGCTTTCCTGGGATTGGGTTTGGTCTTTCCAAATCTTGGTTTTCTCTCTCTCTTAAAAGAAAACAGCATAACATGTCAAGGGGCCCTTGGCCAGCTCAGAAGATGGCTGTCTTCATTTGATCAGGACTGGTTTTATCCCAGACCAAATAATCTGCTATAAAGGCACTTGCAATGACTTTTGGAAGCCCTCCCAAGCGTTTCAGTCGCATTGACAGGACAGGTCAAGGTTTGTATCAATCCATACGTTTTTTGCTGAATTAGTGTTTGTCTTATGGCTTGGTAATTTCACTATTTAAATTAAGTTCTCCTGTGACTGGCTTTCTAATGTTCTTTTTAATATGATGTTTTAGAAGTTGGAAAACATCTGCTTTCACTAGGTGCTCTCTGAAGTTCCCCACGTAATGGCAGCACTTGTGATAATAGATCTTGGGGCATTTTCCTGTGAAACCCTGCTCTGGCCATACCTGCTTATCACGGGTACTTTTCTGAAAAGCACCGAATGCATCTGAGCCTTTATGGCCATTTAGGTCCTTCTGAAAGTTTCAGTGCACATATGAACGTGCAAGAAATAAAGCAGAGCTGCAGCATCTTCCCCACCAAGTCTCCTCCCCACCGCTCTTCCAGGCGAGAGCCGCTTTACCTGCCGTGTAAAATCCCTGCTGATGCACTAAAGCCTGGAAAGGCTCCGGTCTGAATCCAATTAGGGAGGAATCGTGAGGCATTTTCACCCAGTAGGTTAATGCGCTTCTGTTATTTTTGAATTACATGCAAAATGTACTTCATTACAGGTGCTCTTTTGCTTATTTTCCAACATTATTAGCTTCTTTCTAAATCTTCCTTTCATTTGTTGATACATTACATGTAAAATGCAGAATAGCTCTTGGGCACCTCCTTAACATAGGCAAGCCTTGAATGCATGACACCTTGTTATCCAGGTTTTGGATAATCTGAAATTCATGTGTTTCCCCTGAATCCAAAATTGACATAGAAAATAAATGTAATCCCAAGTGCCGGTTATCTGAATCCTTCAGACATCCCTCAAGACATACAACTAATCAGGATCGTTGGTAGGCTGCATTTAAGCATCCTAATTTTAGTCAGGAAAAATATAATTTAATAATAAAAACCATAGCAGAGTAAGTCATCTGGATCCTCTTAGTAGGGTTTAATGATCTTGTTTTCTTCTTAGCGTTTTCCTTTTGACTTCTGCACTTATGGACAACCCTCTTTGGGCAAGGAGTGGTAAAATCAAACCTGTAGGTTTAAAAATCTGCTCTACAACTACATTTTCAGAAGGACCTGCCGATTTTGAGGATTTTGGTTTCTAGAAGCCGAAGGCAGTATGTCTTATTAGGTTCATGTTATTCAAAGCTTAGCTTTGTTGAAGGACACATTTCAGTTCACTCAGATTTCATGTGCATCTGTTGAGCACCAAGGAGGAAAAAGTTGAAAGAAGGAGGATGGTGCTCATGGAGTTGCAGAGCACAGGGCAAACAGGAAGCTTACCATGAACACCAGGAGAAAAATATTTACAAAAAGAGGATATAATTCAGTAGCACTGTGGTATTGACAGGTTGTTGTTGAATTCTACTGCCCAAACCAACCCATGCAAACAATGTCCTTTCTCCTGGATGTCCTCACTGCAGCTGGGGCCCCAGGATGTTCAGTTGCTGGTGCTGGGCAGCTCAGCCCCACTCTGTCACTTCAGAGTTTCTTGTGGCTTCTTCTGGCTTCCATTGCAACCAGCAAAAGTCAATGTTTGCCAGCATGGTGGCTGGAGCCTGCTAGATTAGGGCAAACTCTCCTTGGGTGGATGCTCCTGAGAAGCCCAGGAAGGACTTTTCCCACCTTCACATGGCCACAGGCTATTTCCCACATGCTTCAGTAGTGAACATCTCTCCATTATTTGGCAGTTTATTGTTATTTTCATGCACAACAGTCCCTGTGGTGACAAAGTTCTGTCTTTTGCTTCCTTCCTTTGTTTTGGTTTACCATTCTCAGCTCAAGCTACATTAACAATTTCCCAATCTTTTCTCCCAGGACTTAGTCTGTGACAGACTAGTGTATTAGCAACTTATTTGGACGGATGGTACAGATGCGAAACTTAAGAAGTTTATTTGTCCTAGAGCGAGTGACTTGTGGATCTATTTTTGGCTTCTCTTTCTACCATCTACTTCTTTCACTTCTCCAACTCTTTAAGGGAATATGCTGCTAGTTTGTGCTTTGCCAGAATTGCTGTGTTTTTATTAGAGGCATCGGAAAGCCATTGGTGTGTCGGATTTTCTTCCATCGTACCTGAACGCTTTAACTCCTGAGCCTTAGTAATTCATCTAGGCACCTGCATCCCATGCACTGCGAAGCACGGTGCGTGTTGCACTGTGGCAGGGTATTCTTTTCAGCACGTTGTTTAATTCTGTTTTTATCCTGTATGTTTGAAATGCAGGGATATAAAGTGAAGAGCTGAATATGGGAATAATTTACAGGCATTAAAGTACGAGTGTGTGTGGGTAAGCTGAGCTGCTTATCAGTCTGTATTTTGCTGTCACTTCCGAGGTGGCGATACTGAAATGGGCTGATTATCCCTTCAGAAATGTGGGAAAGTGCAATTTCCTGTGTGGCACAGAGAGGGACTTGACCTATTTAAATTTTAAATCTCTGAAGGAAATAAAGGAAATCTGCAGTATAGCATGTTGTATCCTAACACAGGGAATCACGAAATGGTTTGGGTTGGAAGGGACCTCAAAGATCATCCAGTTCCAACCCCCTGCCATGGCAGGGACACCTCCCACTAGACCACGTTGTTCCAAGCCCCATCCAACCTGGCCTTGAACACCTCCAGGGATGGAACATCCACAACTTCTTCATTATATCTAACCTAAATCTCCTTTCTTCCTACCACTGCATGCCCTTATAGAAAGCCCCTCCCCATATCTCCTGTATGCCCAAACACTGAGGGACATGTAGACTTCAAAAAATGGCTTCTGACTTCAGCTATACTCAAAAGCCTTTGCAGCATCAGGACCCCTTGGGCTGTCACAGAGGAGGAGGCCCTCCAAACCATGTCCAAACTCAACCGTTGTCCTGCTGCAGGGAGCTCTGCAGAGCCAAGCCTCTCTTCCCAGAGGTGTTCCAAAAGTTAACTGGGTTCTATACGGGCTCTCCTGCTGCTGCCAGATGGGTCATGGGTAAATTCTGATTACTTCCACAGCTTGTGTCCTAGATTTGGTATATAATTCTTTGGCTGTGATGTTCATATGACAAGGCTAAAGGCAATAACTCTATCATGAGAGGCAAGAGGTGCAAACGTGTTTCCCCAGGCAAAACAAAGAGCCTTGACCACAGGGTTGGTGTCAGTGGGGTTGGGGGGACCCGCGTATTTGCCCACCTCCTGCTCCCTGTTTGTGAATGATACCAATGCAAAGTCTGCATTTGATGTTAATTTGGCTTTGACTGAAAACTTCTTAAGGGAAAGAAAAGGGAAATTTGTGAGGTAGTTTTGGAGAAGAAAAAAAATTGTATTCATAGTGAAGCTGGTATGACACTATTTTTGGCTCCTGAACAGAAAACTCACATACTCGCATAACTCTTTTTAGGTACAACAGAAGCACAGAGTGATGGCAAAGCTTCAACATTTATATGTTGTATGGCTTATGTTACATTTTTGTAATTGTTCTAAGAAACTCAGTGCTTACCAGAAAATCTATATGGAAAACTGTAAGTGAATGCTTGTGTGGTGGAGACAACTCAATTGCGTATGGGGTGGAGACTCTGTAGATGACATGAGGGAGAATTTTTTTGAAATCATGTGCAACAGATGGTTAAACCTGACACCAAATGTTAATTCCTTAGTGCAGAAAGCACCAAGAGCAATTTTAAAATCATGTTTTAATTACTAATTTTTAAAATCCTAAATTTAAAAACCCTAACTCTACATTAAAAACTACATATTTGAGGAGAAACTGTCTGTTTTGAAATACTGTACCTTCAGGAGCTCTGTGGAAGCTAACATTAGGTTGATCCCCAAGGGCTGTCTCCATAGCAAGCGTTAATGCCTTTGCTGAGCGTGGCACCAGCCAGGAGCCACCTTATTGCTTGAAATCATTCTGTCCTTTGGGTCTCAGAAAGCAGCAGAGGTTTATGAAGTGGCTGAGATGTGCTTTACCTGGTGGGACCTCAGCAGGTGGGAGCAGGGGTGTCTCTGTGCTGTGATGTAGGGCTTGGGGCTGGCACATCTGCCATGGCCAGCTGCCACTGCTATCATCCAGGCTCAGCCCAAGAGGAACGTGACTTGGAAAGACTCCACTTTAGGTGACTTTGGTCCTGCTCATGTCCCCAAGGGAAGAGCTTCCACCATCACTGGCTCTCAGCAGTCCCAGAAGACCTGAAGTCTGTTGGGCACCTGCACTTCCCCATCACATGTAAATGCATAAATGGTCCAAGGGCCTGTCTCAGCAGTTGCTTGTCCCAGCAGAGCTTCCCCCGTGGACATGCCACCAGGGAGAGCTGGCGCAGGTGTGGGACCGGGGCAGGAAACCTCTGGCGATGGCTTTGGAAACAGCTGAATGTCACTGCCTGCGTTGGCCTTGCAACTAGAAACCTCGCTCTGCACTGCACCTAAGCAGCATTTAAAATATCATTTATCATTTTTAAGCGTGCTTTTTTCCTGAGCTGGAAGCATAGATTAAAGACTACAGCATAATTTTCATGGCGCGTTGTTGTAGCTTTTCCTTCTTTCAAAATGCAGAACAAAACTGATTTAAAAACAGCAAACACCAGCTGAAGGTTCGCATGGTTACACAACCTAATTATAAACATTCAGCGAGCTCCAAAAGCACAGCGGAGTAAATAAATGTATCACACAGCTGAAGAATGCATCCCTTATTGTCAGATATTTAACAGCTTTGGAAGTAATTAAAAGCAAAGTATCCATTTGAGTCTGAAATTTAGCAGAAGTTTAAAATTTTATCTTATTAGTCAAAAGGTAGTTGAGGATAGGTCCCTGTGCAAACGATGGCCATGAATATTCAGATTTCTGGAGTCAGAAAATGAGCAATTTCTGCTGAAAAGATAAACAATGATTTCTTTTTATTCATCTTCAAAAATGAAGGGCTACATGCATTAAAGAAATTGTCTGTTGTTCTGCTGCCAGTTTATTATATGGGGGACTGAGATGGGGACTGGGCTGTGAGCTCCTTAATGCACAAAGAGCATTGTGGAGCTATTAATTAACTAGTAAAAATGTGGGGAGTAGCATCTCCCTGCTCTGCTCTTTGGTTTGGGCAGCTGAAGTCTGTTTTACTGCTGAATTATATTTGATGCTGGAGGAGGTGTTCTTGAAATAAACAGTATTATCCCCAAGAGACTGGTACAAGATGATAAAATCCATTTTATTTATGGTATTTTCAGATCTCTTGTCAGTATATAATGTATTACATCACTGGGAAAAGTGGGATTTATTTTAACCTTGCTCTCAGAAGTAGATTTGCCGTGTACCTGTCCACTGAGCCGCTGTTCTCATGCGCTGATTCCTGATGCTGTGATTTATGTTTAGCTCTCTGGGTCACAATGGCTGTGGCAAAATATTGTACATTATGCCTCTCCTGGCAGTGTAACTGTGAAGACAACATTGCTTATTTCAGCACTAACACGTGCATTTATTTGGTGTTGCTTCAGGAAGGGCAGAGGATGCTTAACCCTTGTCTGCTTTAAGGCTGGTTCTTGCAGCACTGACGATCCTTGGAGCCCAGCGCCTTGTTGAGGTTGGCTCCTCCAGCTTCTGCTCTGCTTAGGAGCTTGTTTGGCACTTCCAAAAAGGAAAAAATAATGCCTTAGTCTAGGAATGGCTTGTAATCAAGATCCACCCGATCCCTTTTTTAAATTAAGAAATGCTGATGACTGGGATTTCATAGGCAAAAGGTTACCAAGTCTGGTTTCTGTCTCTGTTTGGAGGCTAAGGCCCATTTTGGTTTATTTTGCCCTCACCAGCCAGGCGTGTGGGCTCTTTCTGGTGTTTCTTCTGGAGTGTGTTCATGGGAGACTGCACATTGAACCATAGACTCATAAAGGTTGGAAAAGACCTCTAAGATCGTTAAACCCAACTATCAATTCAACACTACCCTGGCCACTAAAATATGTCCTGAAGTGCACCATCACACCAACTAAAGGTTGGATTTGATGATCTTGGGGGTTCTTTCCAACCATAATGATTCTATGATCAGCTGGTCAGTGCCACCTGGATATTGACACTGATGTGATGTTCATGGTGATGGTGCAGCACAGGGTCTGAAGAGAGACCAGTTGCCTGCAGCTCTGCTCTGCAGGGATTTCATCCCAAAATATGCCCTGGGAGAACAGGCCAGAAATGACCACTGACACAGGAGGTCAGGGCTGGTTTTACTGGTGGCTTTTTCTGGTTTTCTTTCTGGTTTTGTGTTCAGTCCACTCTTTGCTTTTCAGGTGCAGTGTTGGCATAGCAGCAAACCAACTTAAATCTGCCTTTTCATGGCAAAGAAATGATAAGCATTGCATAAAGGGATGACTACTTAATAAAAAAAAAAAAATCAACACCCAAACCACCCATTTCCAGACTTAAGAGTTCAGCAGAGTTCCATTTATACCAAACTCAAGAATTAAATATATTATTTAGTTAAAATGAAGTCACCTGTCAAGGCATTTTCTTACCTGCTCTCTGGACAGTCTGCGCAAATTCTTTGTCCCTGGCTTTTTTTTTTTGTAGTTGATTCTTTTCATAAGTGGATTTTAATTGTTGCCTTTCAAGGTTTAGAAGACATTTGTAGAGATATAATTTCAAAGGCTGAGAAAGTAAAAGTCTTATAAGAAAAGAAGTTCCTCAAAGTGGGGACACAATTACCAGACTATGATTTTTTTAAAAAAACTATTTCATTGTCATTGTATAGATCATTCTAGTTTAAACTTTTTAGTGTGTGTAAACTGAACTGGCTCAGAACAAGAATAATTTGTAGGTGTTTTACTTAGTTACTGTGTAGTAATTTAACATTGATGTTAAATAATATTCAGGCTGTATCTAATATTTTAGGATATTTTTTGTCTTTTGCCCCTAACATAAAGCCTGATTTCTCAATTATTTAGCTCTTATATTCTTACATTTTTAGAAAATTTGGTTTAAAACTGTTTAGAAACATCTGCTGCTTTTGCCAGAACACACCTCATGTGCTGATTAAATTTAATGAGCTATCTGTCTAGTTGGCTATAGCCAGAGTGCAGTAGGACTGAAAGCACGACGCGTTCAGGGGCTAAACTCCCTGTGAAGACCCTAAACAATCAACCCCTTTTGGGTTTCCAACATACCTTTGCCATGGGCTTCCTGGATGAATCTGATGTGCGACCCTGGTGGAACACATTCTGGATTCTGTTCCTGTTTTCCAAAACTTAAATCCAAACTCCTCCTTACCCATGCAGCTGATTCAGCCTGAGCTCCTTCAGCGTTGGGTTCTGGAGGTCTGTGTTGACCACCGTCCCTGGAGACGCCTCTGTGAAATGCCATTTCAGGTAGGAAGGCTGCAGGAAGTCAGGTAGGAACCTGAAAACCAGTTTCAGGTTGAAAGGTCAGATGAAATCAAAATAGTCACACAGGTTCGGGTCAGACGGAGATTTGACCCCTACCTTGGTATTTTTTTCTCTACCGCTTGTCTCTTCAAAGCTTTGTCGTCTTTAAAAATAAGAAAGGAAAATATTTTTATATTTTTTCTGCGATGCAATTTGCTGCGTGCTGGGTTTGCCCAGCTCTGGGAATGCTCTCTCAGTGCCAGGAAACCCAACTTGTCTCACTGTGTGCCAAAACCTTTGCTTTCTGCCTGCTATTCCAGCACGTGCATGCAGGAACCCAGTGGCAAATTGAATTTCCAAAGCAGTTTGCTTGTTTTCTGTGATTATTACCAGCAGGCTGGTGAGTTTTGGGGTTGATTTTTTTTCTCCCCCAATTTCTGCTGTGTGTTTTCATTCTTTATCTAGGCTATTGGATTTTACAGAATCATTCTGGTTGGAACAGACCTTCAAGATCATTGAGTCCAACCACTAACCTAACCAAGTTTTCTTAGGAGGTGAGCTGCTCAGGGAAAGAACTAACCACAATTTTCCTTTTTCTTGTTGGGTCTTTGCAAGCCTCTGAAGGATTATGCAGCGTGGATTTTCCGCAGTACTCACATCCCAAGGTTGCCCTGAGGAGTGTTGTTGTCACATTCGGTTTCTAAGATGGAAAGTAATTCTATTTATCTCTCTGATTTTAAACATGTTTCTCATTAAGGGGAAGTCACACAGCTTTTGCACTTTCCTTTATTTTGCAGATTTTTAACCAATTATTAGAAGATAAATAAAGTACAGATGTTTTGCATGTATGTGGGCACACGGATGCTGTAGCTTCTTCATTCATGTGACTGTGGTTGATGCAAAGCTGGCATTATTTCAAGGGATTTCTGCTGGAGATGGGTGAAAAGATCGGGATTTTAAGGGTCACCGATTGCTTGGGGCTTCCACAGTGGTCATCAACCAACCAGATCTGCTCATCTCCCCTCTCATCATGGCAGCTGTTCTGGTTTGGAGTAAGGGGACTGCATTATTCCAGAACAAAAATCTGATGATATTGAAGGAAATAACTGGGAAGAAGGTGGAAAGGGTGAATTGTGTTGTTCTGGAAAGCGGGCATTGGTGCAGCACACTGGGTCTGCAGCTCCATCCCCACCTCCCAAGTGGAGCTATTTTCTTTAACTTGCAGAGAAATTACAAAGAATTAAGGATTTCTGTGCAAGTAAGTTTGCGTCTACATCCAAACACTTAAAGTGAATGCATTTATCTTAAAACTTACACGGATATAGAGGAAAGCTCAGAAACTCCAGCCAAGTAAACAGCAGCATCAACAAACCCCCAAAGTTTTGTTGTCTTGTTTACTGATGATCTGTTAAAAATGACCTTGCTTGTAATGATTTAATTTTCAACCTTGACATACTCCTCACGGTACTTCTCAAAGAGCATTGCAAAATATTTGCTGCAAAGATAAGGAAGATTCTTCTCAAGATCAAGCCATTTCCTGGCAAACCCAGAGGCTCTGATCCACTAAATAACACAAGAAGAAAGGATGTTTTTTTAACCTGGAGTAAACAAGTGTAACATTGAATGTTTGACTCAATCAAGACGGGAGTGACTGCTGCTGACTTTACGGCATGGTTCAGGTAAGAGGGAGACGTTGGTTTTCTTTTCCATGAAATAATGAGTAACAGAGCGAGCTATCAGCTCGGCGAGCACTGCCTTTAAGTTTCATGCTTTTTGTGTCATAATGTTAATACTTGTAGAGATTCCATTTTTCTCTTGAATTTCTCCCCAGTCATGGGGTTAGCAGG
The DNA here is from genome assembly GCA_033124195.1 of Coracias cyanogaster. NCBI lineage: Eukaryota > Metazoa > Chordata > Aves > Coraciiformes > Coraciidae > Coracias > Coracias cyanogaster. Next base: position 18,773 of record JAVSBS010016841.1, read on the forward strand.
TTAGCGTTTGATTGCCAGCTCTGCTCCTGAGCCGCACTGGAAGTGGGCAGCACGCTTCTTATGATGGCCGATACACAAATAAACATGGTAACGCTGCTGGGTTTTGGTTTTATATTCACTTTGTTTCATTGAATGTAAATGAAACACCTTAGGTGCAAATTTTTTTTTTTTTTTCAGTATAAGCAGTGGAATTCCTGACAGTTTTCATCTGAGTTTTATTACCTTTCATACATCTTACATTGATTGCTTAATTATTGCAAAGCACGGTTAAAGCTGGCCCAGGATTGTTAAAACACTTGTTGAATTGCCTGATTTCTTCATCTAAAAGTGGACTAGAAGTGTGAGGTTTTGTAAGTTCAGAGGATGCAAGGATCTGAACAAGGGTATTGGGTGGTTGTGCCAAAGTTTGTATTTATATAGTATAGTTTAAAGAACACCATGTATAGTTTAAAGAACACCATGATTTGTATCACGCATCTGCATGTGGCAAAAGGTCATTTTTGTAGTTTCGAAGATGAAGAACAACTTAAGTAATCGGGAGCATTATTCATATCTGGGGAATTGGGAAGAGAAGTGAGATCAAGTAGGTAAAAGGATGGAATGGAGAAAAGAAAATGGGAAAAGATCCACTCCCCAGGCAGTTCTGTATATAGATTTATGAGGGCAGAGAGTACTAAACATGCACCTTTGGGCAGCAGAACTATATTTTGAGTATGTTTTTATACCTTCTGGCTTGGAAATGTGAAAAATGAGAGAGGTCACATTTCTGCCTGCAAACTTTTTTTTTTTAAATTTCTAGCCTATCCTTCCATCTATGCCATTAATTTGCATTTTAATACTAATTTGAGTATCTGCGTGTTTCCTGTATTGCTGCAGTAATTACTATTTCAGTCATGTGAACAATCATTAGCTCAAACTTCTACTTTCAAAACCACTTTCCCAACTCTGTGCAATTCACTGTCTTCTTCCAGTTTCTCAGAAATGGGTTATCTTATTTAAACACTCTGAGCCTAAAACTTTGTTTAATGGTGTCCAAGCCCATAGTAGCTCTCTCTGTCACAAATTAAGACTCCCGGTTCTCAGGTATTGGAAGAAACCCCAGAAACCCTCCCCACCTTGACTGCCAAACAGAAGGGACCACAGATGGGAATAAGAGGAGAAATGCAGCAAATTGTTGTGACAATGCTGGTCGGTGTCTGGGTGTCCTGCCCGGTGAGCCTGGCCATCACCAAGTGCTGCTACGGGGATTTTCTTCTTTACTTCGTTATTTTAAAATAATGTGTTTTTTGTCAGTGCATTCTGCTCTTGACGCGGTGTTTTGGGATGGGGATAATGGAAGAGGGAAAAGGCAGCGCTGCTGTCAGTGGTTGGCCTCGTGATGCCTAAATGACACCTACTTGTGTTATTAGTTCGTTTATTCACCCTGGCAGGGTCAATATTGATGCCTGGAGAGCGGTGCAACGTGCGTGACCTTTTCATGGGAGTCTTCCAGTGGAAACAACCCCTTGAAGCCCCCAGGGCTGTTCATGCAAAACCAACCACAACTGCTTTTCTCAACCGAATGCAGCTCCCATTTTTTTTTTTAATTAAGAGGTTTTGCCATCTTTTTTTTCAAAGGTCTTGGCGTTGCAGGATCTTCCATTAATTGCGTGGGAAACCTGCTGGCAAAAACCTCATGGAAAGATGTTGCCTGTGTGATTCCTGAAAGCTGCTTGCCACACTCACCCTTTCTCCTCTGGTCCCCAACAGCCGGGCGGGAGCAGCAGGATGCTCCAGTTTGCTGGAGAGGTGTCCAGAAGCTGCATAACCCCGAGGGCAGCACGGTTCTGAATAAAATAAATGTACCAGCTCAGGCTTTAAATACACGAGACCTCTGAGCTTGCTGGGAAAGAGCAGAAGCAAGTGCAGTAATGATCTTAGAGTGCCCACCTCAAACCGTGCTGCGGAGAAGACCTGCTGAAGCAAAACCCTGTTTCGTTTCACAGATATACATGAAAGTTCTCCTTCCATCTCCCCTTCTAGCAAAGATGCGTGTTCTTTGGCCGAAATTATTCAGCACTTGGGGCATTTGACGAGCAAAGTATTTAATTGTCTAAGTGTAGATTCAAAGTGATTTTTAGGAGTTTAAGTGATGAATGTTCCATGATTTCTTTATTTTGTAATCGCACACAGGGACAGCAGCAAACTGCTGGTAAAAGCTGTCAGGTCTCTGTGTGGGGAAAACCTGCGCTGGACTCCAGGTTATCCTGGGGAATCTCAAACTTCCGAGGTTTCTGCAAGAACCCCTACATGCATGTATTTCTATCTAAGCTTCCTTAACTGATTGAACTAAGTTCAGATCTGCAGAAAAAATCCTACCATGCCTGATTCAGCTCCATCTCATATTTCAGCAGATGATGAAGCTCAAGCTGTCAGCAGAGGTCGAGGTCAATTGCAGTGGGTCACCTCATCAGGTACATGGTTGCAGCAGGTATTTTTTTTTTAGGAGAATATCTCTGAGAGCCAAGAAACCTTTGTGTGTTCTCAGATGACATTAACTTGTTATTTCTGGTATTTGGGAGGCAGTGGAGACTCTTTTTGGAAAAGAAGAAGCACTTCTGCTGTGTCCGTGCATAGCAATGAGGATTGCTCACTCTCCAAGATCATCTTTGTCACTGCAACGTGAGCTCATGGACTCTTCAGGCTGCACCTTCACTCTGAACAGGTAACAATGTCTTTTCAACATCTGCTGGAGGCAGCTGTTTCTCTCAGCTTTCTACCTTCACAGCAGGTTCTGCAAGACTCCCACAGTATCCCAGTGTGATAGGGGTTGGAAGGGCCCTCTGGAGATCATCTCGTCCAAACCCCCTGCTCCAGCAGCTCACCCAGAGCAGGGGGCCCAGGATCGTGTCCAGGTGGGTTTGGGATCTCTCCAGAGAAGGAGACTCCACAACCTCTCTGGGCAGCCTGGGCCAGCAGACAGTAGTCATCCCCCCTTTTTAAATTTCCTGTAGCAGGCAAGGTATCAGCCCTTACATAAAGTCACCGAAGTACAAGCAAAAAGAGATCCAAACTGTAAAGAACACGTGTATTCCTCAGACAGTAACAGCAGGTTTTTCCATGCACAGTTCTGCATTTACATTTACAGCTTGCTCTGTGATGCCTCAAAATTTGAGCTTGTAATCTCCACCTTGCAGTTTCCGCATTGCGTTTCTGTACGCCAAGGTAGACAGTGAAAATGGTATAAATACACCCCTCCTTGGGACAAGCAAGTAAAATCCAGACTTGTGCTGCAGCTCAGCACACTGGGAACCCGCTCATGTGAAAAGCAGAACGCAGCAGGTATGTGAATCGACAGCAGGGTGAGCACAGCCACGGGACTGGGCTCTGCAACTCTGCCCATTCACTGCTTTTTACACTCAGAAATCGGTACTTTACAGACCATTACAATCCAAACATATTTTGCATAGAATTAGAGGAGACGTGAAAACAAGCCCAAAACACTCCAGGAAAACCCAAAGCCCACAGGAGTGTCACAGGTGGGATAATAGTGGAACGACAAGAAGTGAAGCGTCCTTACCGTTTGTAGACAGCAGGAAGTGAGCAGCATTCTGTTGTGGTAACCACCTAATTTTATTAATTTTTTCCTCAATTTCTAGACTTTTCAAGTAGTCAAACTCAGGTTCGTGACTCTGAAAGGTACTGTAAACATTATATTCTCCCCTAGAATGAGGACGGCTTTTATTCTGCAAGGAAAACAGAATAGTTTTTGAAGCTGATGTCACTCGGTCCATTAGGAATCATACATACAAAGCAATGGCTGGAAATTGGCAATTAGAAAGTAAACTTTTTACGACAGCTCTTGATGAATTTTACACTGTTCCTCTACGACAGCGTACCTAGTTTAGCATGAATACCGTCCACACAGACTTCCTCTTTAAAAATCTGTCTTGCTATATCTGTACTCCCAGAAGGCTGCATTGGAAAGCCCTCGGAGATGCCTGCTGCCCGCGAGGGGGGTCCTGGCTGTGCCCGGAAGGGTTCTGGGCTACACTACCTCTCCCAGGGGGCTTCAACAGACCTGGAGCAAAAAGTTAGTTACATCCTAAACCACCAATTCCACGTGACTACTTTCTGCACTTCCCCTGATTTCCATTCCTCTCCTCTTCCAAGACTGGTTCCTCTAATCGCCATGATATGGACACAACGTGGGGTTTCCAGACTAGGAACTAAACGTTAAAGGACACCGGGCATGGAAGAATTAAAGGTGTGTTTTATAAAAACAACTGCACAAAGTCATCCTGCTGAAGGCACAGCGAGATCGAGGATCAGCATTCCATCTAGCTCCTCTCCTGCTCACTTGAGAACGTGCTGTGTCCACAAGCGGTATCAAGGCTTGTAATTAAGCTCTGACAACCCTTTTTATTATGAAAACTGGCAGGCTGGAATTAACACGTTTTCATCTAAGCTGTTCTGTAGTGCCCATCAGGATGCACCACCAACCATTAGGAATACCCTCAGAACTATGTTTACAAACACACTAACAACTCTTCCCCTCACAGAACTGAAGGCGCTTTGTATTCTCCTCAGTGGGGAGGACACAGCTCCCAGCCACAGGTGTCCACAGGTCTGAGACAGCCGCTGATCAGGCTTCTCAAGCGTGTTAATGGCGGGTGGTGCTTCATGTCTGGAGGTGGAACAGCTCTGCTTGTACAGCCGCAGTGCCTAGAGCTTCTGAAAACCCAACTCCCCAGAACATGGCTGGGGATCCCTCCCTTGCTGCGGCCGGTGGGAAGGGCACGGGAGCAGTCCCCACACACGGGCTGACGGCGCGTTGCCGTGGAGAAGCCAGCAGCGAACCCGCCACTGGAGACTACCAGGCCAGCACAGGCTGCAAGGGCGACCTGTGCTCTGACGCTTCTTATGCTTCACCTGGCAGCCTTGATAAGGTTCTTCCAGCTCGGGTTTTTTCCTGCAGTGGCTCACAAGCGTGGAGCTTTAGTTAATGCTGAGACTTTACAGTATTTCACTCCCTACTCATCATTTGACTTCTGAGCACTTTGGTCAGGATCCTCTCGACAAACACTCCTCTGTGTAGTTACCTGTGCTCCCCACCCCGCCAGCCTGTGGGGCGAGCTGCCTTTCCTGGCACTGGGCAGGGTCTCACTCTTTGCCCACACGGCTGGTTGGAAAAACCACCTGCTTGGAAATGAAGTAACGCCACGCGAGTTCAGGGCACGATGCATGACGTTTCAGCCCGCCCACCCGAATTAAAGCATATGGGAAATCCTGTAACCTCCTAAGCTGCTAGTAACCTAGTCTAAAATCCACACTGCCTGAAAATATCCGTTGTAAGAGTTTATTAAGATTCCAGTATTATATAGTTATTTTAGCTTTTTTCCTCCACTCCACAAATGCTGCAGTTTTGCACGTGACAAGAGAGACAACCTTCTGCCCAACTCTTCCCTACGGCTTCCGCGTGCTCCTGAGATGACAGTTCAACATTCCTGCATGAACAGTCCAGCCTGAGTTTGGTGTTGGCTCTCACAGTACGAGGAAGTGATGTGACAGCTGGGTTTTGACTTGCAGAACAACTGAGCACAACAGCTTAAAGCCAACCAATAATAGTTCCACTCCAAACAAGCATCAGGAAGGCAGAGATCCTGAGCAGGTGGACACTTCTGACCTTGCTCGCTCCACGCCTCAGGTCAGTCTGTGCAGAAGACTGAATGGTAAATGAGCCATGAGCTGTCTAGGTGCAGCAGTGTAAGATTTCAGCAGCTTTTCCAGTATTTTCATTTCAATACCTCTCAAAATCCTCACAGGAAAACCAGTAAGTCACCTTTGGTAAAACATTGTATAAATAGCATCACAGTGAGGATGAAATGCAAAATATTGGATGGCTGGTTGCTAACCAAGCACCGTTTGAAGCACACAATGAAAGAAGTGGGATTCTGCTGAAAAAACCCCACAGCACCTAAAGGTTAGTGTGATTCATGCACAAACAAGCTGGACCACTATCAATTTTGATACTTCTGATCCAGAAGAAGGCTCAATACCAAAGGCTTAAATGCTCATCAGCTCTTCAAAGGAGAGGAGAAACACGCTCTTGGGTGGTAGGGGAGAGGCTGAGAAGCACCATGTGGAATATTGACTTCTTAAAGAACAATTCCAGAGTTCTCCCAGATGTGACGAAGCACAACTCTTTTTCAGCATTTACTTCCCTCTCCCAATGCACCCTGTTCCCCAGGGGTAAGCTCAGTGATGTATCTGCAGATGAACGGACAGAAGACGTCCCAGCCGTATCACACAAGATCATTGCGATGAGGCAGCTGAGGAGGAGGGACAGTCTTCCTACAGTGAACTGAAGTTCAGGTCTTCCTGAACCGAACTGAAAATGCTCAAGTGTTTCTGGAGAAGTAGCTCTTCCCGCTGGCTTTGATCCATAGGATCCTAGAACAGGGCACATGCTTAATTCTTCCAACTTTTGAAACATCTTATCCTGTTGTCCTTGCAGTTTAACTTGTATCCTTTTGCATGAACTACTTCTCTCTAAACTTTTACACTGTCTTTAAAAGCATTCATATTTATCTTAAATCAACCTGACCAAGTGTGAGTTTAGGAGGAAGTCCAAAGTCAATTCTGCAAAATTAAACTAAGCATGCTAGGTGTATATATATAAAGAACTTGGTACCCGTATAAAGAACTCACTTGTATTTGGGGGATTTTTTTTTTTTTTAAGGGAGGGGAACCACCACCAAACTACTCTACCAAGTCTAGCACAAGACAGATATTTAGAAATTTGGCTTAGGGTTTTCTGAGAAAACTATCCAGCCATTTAAACCTCGCAGCATGAAAAGATGAAGTGAGACTGTGCAACACAAGAACAGTGTAGTAAGAGCACTTTTGTTTTTCAAGTCACTGACCTCTTGTTCCCTTTGAAATATAACCACTCTGCCACCTTTGTCTCCTGTTGCAAGAAGATCACCAGAGTAATTAAATTCAACTGTTGAAATAATATCAGCTGTAAACAGAACAGAAATAAAATAGCACTGTAACGTGTGAAGCATATCGAGACGTTTCAAGACTTGAACACAAAATTACATCTTGTATTAACGCAACAACACAACTTCTTGATTTACATCATCAGCATCCAGAAATGAAGTCACATTTCAAAGTCTGGCAGGGTTTTATTTAGTCTAAGACGCTTCCTCATTTCTCAGTTCAGGCTTTTGAGGGCCTTCAATCCTAACAGAAGGCACGCTGTTTTCAGGATCCTGACTGTGCATTCTACCTGTTGGCAGTAAATACATACCAGAGCTAGGCCCGCACAGAGCTCCCAACACTAACAATCGTATCAGAAGCGACTCGTCTTTGGTACAACCCGGGAGCAGCGCGGCAGGTCGAGCCGCGGCATACCTCCCGCACTGAGCATTCATCTACTTAGCTCAGGAACCTGAACTGGGTGTCCCCCCCTGACAAGGGGGAAAAAAGGAGAAAAAAAAAATTAAAAAAAAGATAATTCTTCCAGCTGAGCTTCCTGCCGCAGCCCTGTGTGGAGCCTCAGCGAGTATCCAACACCCAAAAGGCGAGGCTGAGTGTGGCCGCAGGGAGGGGAGAGCAGAGGAAAGGATTGCAGGACCTCCAGTTTAACCTGCCTTCAGTGCCCTTGGGACTGAACCTGGAAAACAACCTGTATTTATTCACCATTGCATGCCACAATTAATCTTTGGAGGTAGCAATAAAGAAATAATTGCCATTAAACAATCCCTAACCAAGGGGCAGGGAGATAAGGGGCCATAAACGTCTGTCACAGGTTTTAGGCATATGGGAACAAAACCAACAAACCACCCGGCATAAAATTGTCAGTAAACATTTATCCACGCTGCTGCTTGCTAGCCGTGCAAATATTTCATTACACGATGCAGGTATACAAATGGTGAGATTCGAAGTACATGATATTAATTAGTTTCAGAGTTTGACATTGGAGACTGGATGAAAACTACTTTCCGGTATTGATTTTGATGTGCTATCTTTTACATTCCTTTCACTAATGCCCCACTCTTATGAGGAAGATGATTAAGAAGTTTAATCAGTTTTCCGAATATATAATTCGTATTTCACCTCTTATTAACAAACATCCTTGAAACAGTTTTTTTCCTAGTGTATAAAGACCATTGATTTACCTTCTTTGATTAAAAAAAGTTATCAATAAGTCAGTCTTTCTACAGATTTATCCCACCCTTCAAAACTGCATCACTAACCTGCTTCTGGACACATCTATTTTTACATCTGCCCTTCTTTCAAAGGCTATAAAAAGCTTCCGTTTTGGTGAAAAGGATGACGGCTAATCCCAAACCCTGAACAGACCCAAACCACCACAACAAACCCTCCCAGGCTTGCCGTACACACTCCACGCTGGAAGCACCAACCTTCCCTCGGCTACCCACTTGTAAATCAGCCCCACGGCCAGTTTCCAGCAGCTCTCTCTAGCTCGTCCCTGCCCGGCTCACGCGTGCCCAACAGCAGTGTCCACCGCCCCCCAGGTGCTCAAGTCACCAACCACAGAGCTCTTTCCAAACCTGACCCTTCGTAGTTGTCCCCTTTCCAATTATGCTGCAAACTCTTTGGCTTTTCACTGTGAACACTGTCAGAATAAAAATTAATCCTCCTGTTCTCCTTACAGCACTCCCACATTTCGCAGCCAATTTCTGGTCTGAGCCCGTTTGCCTCCCTAACAGACTATGTAGAAAATACATAAAACAACCCCTCAAAAACCCTTCTCCCCCAAACAGCTAAAGTGAATTTACAGCAGTAAGTACTCGCCTGTAGGAAATAGCATATGGTATAACGGTTTCATGAGTACTAAATGATCTCTTACTTTAGGAATTGCCTTAGAATTATGCACAACACTGATAGAATCTCAATATATATACACAAATATACACACATCCTTAAATAAACATATTTTAATAGGTATTTTTATACACCTATATAAGTAAACAAAAACCTTGGACTACACAGTGGTACAATGTGTGTTCAATCCAAAACTATAAATAGGAAAGCTGCACGTTTCCACCGACCATCCAGCCCCTCTTTGTCAAAGCCGTGTCTACTGATGGAGCAGAGCAGCAACGCTTCCCTCAACCTCCATGCTCCAACAAGCGGCAAACTGCCCGAGTTCAACCAGTGACACAAGGCCTGTCCCCCTGCCCGCGATGGGACCTCTGCTCCTCTCTGGGCAAGGGTAAGGAAACCTCCGAGTATTGACGCACTGCAACCAGACTATCAATATTAATACCTGGCCTTCCTATACCACGAACAAACAGGACTCAAGAGATGATGGACAAATGCTTCAGGTGGCTATGAAAGGACTGGATTCTAGCTCACTGATTTCTCAATGAGTCCTGCTCAGACTTTCTATCGCACACAAGTCCAAAGATGGTGCAGGGTACCTCGTATGTAATTCTAACCACTTCTTAATCATACTTGCTTGGACAGGTAAGAAAAACGTTGTCAACCTATAACGTTGATACGCTTTTTGACTTAGCCAAAGCTTGTCACGTTCCTCTGACGCAACATCTCAAACCCTGCTTGGCTCCTCAGCCAGGCAAAGAATTACTACACACAAAGTCTATCGACCGGTCCATTGGAGTCGTTCAAGGTCAGGCTTGATGAGGCTCTGAGCAGCCTGACCTAGGTGGATGTCCCTGCTGTGCAGGGAGGTTGGACTAGATGACCTCTAGAGGTCCCTGCCAGCCTGAAACATTCTGTGATTCTATTAAAGCTTTTTGTTAATTGCAACTTTCTCCTTAAGAACAAAAACAAACTTGAAGAACAACCTGTGTACACACACACACATATATATATATATATGGTAACTGTGAAAACGTTTTAAAACAGACTCATTCTTCCTGCCCAGCAACCATAGGGAAAGCAAGATGTACGAGAATTGAGATTTAATGTCATTTAACGTCAATAAAAGAAATCTGTGTACAAGGCTAATATTGCTGATCGGCTTTCATACTGGTCCTTGCTAATTATTTTCACAATTAGATGTTTGCTTTGTGCCCAAGCCATGCCTGAATTTTGTGACTGTATAAATTATAAGCCATTACAAATGGCCAGCTGGCCAAGAGGTTTTATAGTCACAAGTACAAAACAACGTGGCATAAGCCAAGAATTTTGTACTAAAATATGAGAATTACTTGAACTAGCTGGAGATGGAATTGTAACTAAATTCAACCCCATGACTGACAATTGTGCTAGAACAAAGAAAATTCCTACATCCCACGATCACTTGATTACACACAGGAACAAGAAACATGTCAAGAGACAGGGTGGGAAAGTGTTAAAGGAAGGAGAAAAGCAGCGAGCGGATGAGGTCAGCGCTCAGTGCTGTGACGTGACAGAGCGACTGCACGACATTTTCAGCACTTAAACACCAAGGAGCCCCCGAGTTACACAGGTTTATCAGTAGCGAAACTGATATTCCACTACCACAAAAGTCTGAAGGCTTTCCTAGCACAGCTCATTTTCACCCTCCTGGACATCAGTAAACATCCCAAAAGAAATAAATGACTCCTTAACATACATAATTATTTCAAATAATTCGATTTCAAATAAACCCCACTCTTCCATTTGGTTTTGAAAAGGAAAAAAATCTATTACTAATTTCTCCCATGCACACTATCAAAGTATTTACTGAATTATTTGTTCAAAATCCGCTGAGCACCATTTTTGCTTTCATGGGCAGGTAAAGTCAACAGCACTTGCCACTCGCAGCGCTCTCCAGCCAAACAGAACCTCTGTGTTACGAACCGCGGCAACATTCTAAACCACAGACACTACCCAAAGCCCAGGGTTTCAAACAAAAATCACAGGGAGAAGATGGTAAACAACACGCCCAGGTAAAATGAGGGTGCCGGTGGAGAATGCATCTCCCTCCTAACTGACTACAACTGGGAGAAGCAGCTGGGACTTTAAATCACACTGAAATAGTAGGTGGCCAATGTGCCAACACCTACTGCCAACAAGCTGTACGGGAACGGGCAAGTGGAGGGGGCACATCAGCAGAAAACTACAGCAACTTTCTTCAAATATTTTCTAAGTTAGAAAATCTGGGGTACAATGAATCAACTTTACTTTTTTTAACAGCACTATACATATATATACACACATATATATGTATACGTCTGAATTAAACCTGATTTTCCCCAACAGGCACATTTAACTGAAGCACATTAATCACCAAAATCATTCCAGCCGGTAACCTCAGCACTTTACTATCTCAAGGCAGGTAAAATAAAATTTAAAAATTATGAGACTAGAGGTAAACTGCAAAATTCATTCCAAACCAATCACTCTGTGTTCTGCTGAACACAAGCTACCCACCTACATTAGCTCTTCATTTCTAAGTCAGCTTAAAACTTTTTTGCAAATCCAAAGCAAGCCTTTGCAGGTTTCTTAATCATCACATTAACTTTGGAATTTTAAAAGCTTTTTTATTATGTGCCGTATCTTTTTCTTATAGGAACAAGCACCAGCCTTATTTCCCAGCAGAATATCTCAGCCCGTTCTCCGTACTGGCAGAATAACAACGAAGTGCATGAAAGGGCGAGGAAAGAAACTGTTGGGGTAGGTGCTTGCACACAGCACCCCAAGGCACTCTCCTCATAGCCAAGGCACCTTTGGGATGATCATTTTCCAGAAACAGGGAGGCCTGTCCAATTTCCCCTCCATTTTTGCTCTGCTGTGGCTACAACTCTGTTTGGGAAGCAGCCAGGTAAAGTTTGCTCCTGTGAACTAGGGAGAGTAGCAAGACCTGTGGCTTGACAAGGTATTAGTCTGGCAATATTTCCATCTGCGCATGAAAAATTCATGTCTGGCCTCCCTTTTAGGAGGGAGTTCTACCTTAGCTACAGTCTACACACATGGCAGGAAACTCCTGGCTGTTTTCAAAGCTAGTATATTAAAAGGATTGCTGGCAGCTAAATTGTGGTTCTGTAGAATCCCCAGATTTCAAAGCACTACACTTCCATGGGTAGTAAACACCCTCCCAACACATTAGGAAGCTACAAATATCCATCTTTACAATCACGCTGTGGAAATCATTCTCCGTGACTCAGGAGACTGTCCTGTGAGCCTGATGCTTCAAAATTCACTCTAAGTGCTCTAAGCCTCTTGGCATCACTGCTGAATGTTAACCTCCCTGTATCACAAAACTCCTGTCATGACTCTGTTAAAGCTCTCCAACCTCCAAAGCCCCCTGGGCTAGTGACACTGGGGGGCGAAGAGGGACGGGACAACACACACCCAGATTTGTTAGGATTCCAAGATGACAGCAAGCTTACACCTGCAAACTAATTTAATCCCACAAAGGATTCATCCAAGTATTTCTAACTGACACCGATAGCAACGTCTGGGCTCTCTGTTTAGGTAATGGAGAATGCAAAGAGATCCAGAACATCTACATTAGACGCCTAAAAATAGCTCCTGTGAACTTTTCCTCTCCAGGCTGGCCGCACATTGCTACTTTGGTTAAAATCCACAGGCTGGAAGACCAGAATGCCTTCATAGCTCAGCCGATAGATGAACAAATTGGCAGCTGTAGTTTCGCTAGACACCAGCAGCATCAACTTCTCCCTCATTCCTCCAAGCTGTTCCGAGACTCCTGTCAAGAGCCCACTCCTCAGACATCTCACGAACGAGGAACTCAATCAGTCACTGTTTTCAAACATCATTAACAAGGGGGTGGCTCCAACTTGTAGGGGATTTCAGCTTAAAACTTTCCAAACAGGTAATGGCCATCACACCACCTTGCACCCAGTACACATCCTGACAACAAAACACAGGGTAGCAAACCTGTCTCCTGACCCTCCCCTTCAACACTTAACTCACAGCAGCTTTTCCCGTGACCTCTCCTAGAGGTCCAACCAACTGGCTGCTCCAAGGACTACGCCACTCTGAAGAAGCTCCTGCTCTGCGAGGAGATGACGGGCTCTGGAGCCGAGCCCGGTGGCTGGCACAAACCAAAGGGAGCCTGCCAGTGGAAGCTAAACATAGAATGAACATTGCTGGGCCTGTCATCAGGATCAAAGGTGACACACCTTGTCCTCTGAGACACACTGTTATTCTACAGTTGTGTTCTAAGCTGTGGGAGACGTTGTGTGCTCTCCTACAGCTGCTGGGAATGAAGCAGAGAGTGTAGAAGGGGAGAAGCGCAGGTTACGTGCTCCTAACTCTACTTAGGAATCAGAAGCTGGGATCTCCTGGGGACATTGTGCTGGACTGGAAGACGTGACATCAGAACAACCAGAACTCTTCTGCAACAGCCAGTGACAACACACCATCCTGAGGTACGGCTGGTGAAAAACATGCTCGGTCCCACACAGGGAATGGCAAGGAACCATCGTTTCACAGCAGCTAAAGTGAAGACTCAGAGTAAAACAAACAAACAAAAAAAGGAGCAAGTAAGATTGGCAAAAGAAAAAAGATAGAGAGCCCTATCAGAGGGAACAGGTTATCCAAGTGAAGGAAGAAATTTAGAAGCCAACACCTGATAAACAGTATGTAACCGAAAAAATGTTTTAAAACACAAATCACATTTGAGCAGAAGAAGTTACAGACCCGCAGGGCCTTAGAACTGCTTGTTACGTGATTTACAACAGCTGCAGAAGAATCCCCAAACACCACCACTGGTATCTAGCTGCCTTAAAAGGGTTCTGGGGTGGGGAGAGGGGAAGCAGTTGGTGTACGGTTTGAGAGCCCTCCAATTTGGATGGCCAGTCAGCACAGCAGGAGCGAGCAGAGAGCTGCTGGCAGGCACTTGGCTTCCAAGCAGGCCCTGCCCCAGCCTCGGCGTGCTGGGGCAGGCAAGCGCTGCCCGCATTCAGGTACGGCGGCTTCCTGACTTCTGCATGGTCTCCAGCCTTCAGCCTCTCCCTCCCCTCGCATTTGTGCCTTTTCCTGATCGCTTCTGGGTGAATGAGGATTCTCCATCCCATGGCTGCCACAACAATTGGTGAGAAAGAGTGGAACGACTCTGCAATGAGGAGGGACTGGCATTGCCGTTGCTCCCCAAATACTTCCTAAAAAATTGTTTCTTAATTAAATAGTGGAGAGAAATCACATTTCTACCTCTGAATTGTACTAAAGGTGAGCTGAAATTTGAAGCTATCAATGATCAGCTGACAATAAACATAAACTAACCCTAACCCCAAACTAACCCTAACCCCAAACTAACCCTAACCCCAAACTAACCCTAACCATTACTCCAAATCCCCTATCTTTCAGAATGTGCCACTTTGTATGCTCAGTTTTTAGATTTCCACTTCTATGATTTATTTGAAGGGCTAACAGAGAAGTGAGATGGATCAGAATTATTAAATAATAAACGAAAGGTGGTAATAGTTTTGCTCAGACCCAATTTCTCCCAGCTTACACTGCTGAGCACTCTGCCAACCTAAAGTATCCATCAGGTCTAACAACTTTTTATGTGGTAAAACTCAAGCAATTTGCAGAATGGCTTGAATTGCCCTTAAGTACCTGGCACAGCTTAACTTAGTTTAAAAAGCAGAGTTATTTTGGACTAATCTAAATTATTGACCAGATTTCAGGTCAACCAAGGGCATGACCTGGGCACCTGAGCCGCTTCAACAGAAGCGCAGCGGCTGGGCCAGCCCGGAGCAGCTGGAGAAGTGGCAGAAGCTGGTTGGAGTCAGCGCTGCCACGGACAGGCCGGGGCAAAGCACAAGCGAGAGCGTTTCTCTTGGCAGGACTGGCAGCTCCTGCGTGGCCTGGACCTGCTTGGAGCCCAGCCACTTGGCTTCTCCGAGGAGCGAGCGCGCAGGCCAGGCCATTCTGTTCGGAGGGCTGTGACAAACTGGTAGAAAAGCAGCAACATACGGTGTCGAACTGTTCCAAAGGCCCGTTACCGAGGCTGGGCTGCCCAAACTCCCCCAACCAAAGACTTGCTCAGTGGCTCTAAGTCACCTAGGAGTCTGTATCTCATGAAAGACAACTAGGGCAATTCATGCATTTATTTAAATTTGCATTTTCTTTTCAATGGAACCAGATAGTTATTTGATGCTGGAAGTCCTTGGAATCATATTTATACAACCCAGCTGTGTTCACAGAGTTTAAAGTGCATGCAGTTGTGCCAGCAGGTGAGGACCAAGAAAGGGCAAAGCAGCAGCAAGAGAAGGGAGCGCTAAGTGGGAAATAAACGGAACCTGTGTGTGTGCCAAAGCTTGCCATGCCTTTTCCTACAAGCAGTAAGAAATTATGAAGGCTATTTATAATATTCATGACATAATCCAGCATTCTGGGTGCAAATCAACTGCTTCAGTATTTTGTTAACCTCTGGAATAGTAATTCCAATAAACTTTCTCCTACTGGAAGTATATTTCATTAATCCTGTTATTCTGTTAGGTTTTTTCCAAGAGGCTAATCGTCATGCTCTGGATTGTACTTTTATTCGGAGTTAATAAGTCTTAACATGATGGGTAAATAATTTTTTTCCTTCCAGTTGCAGCTTTCACACCTTCCTGTCTGTCTTTTTAAATTTAAATAAAGTGGTTTTTGTAATTTTTTATTAAGCTTTTTCCCTAGATGTTAAAAGACTCAAGGAAAGGCACAGCAATGAGAGTGTGTGGAATCCGTACTGGAGATTTCCTGGGTCAGTAGGTAAGAGAACCTGCTGTTGTCACAACCTGCCCTTCTGGGGAGAGACAACCGGCAGCAGCTCCCACAGGAACGCTGCCAATGTCTGTGTTCCCACTACTCAAAATGGTTTATTTTGCATTTCCACCTTACAACTCTGCCACTGATACTCCCTGCTTCCCCAAACTGTTCATCATCTGGGCATTCTGCAGCTTCACCTTTTCATCACAGTATCACTCCGCTACGCTAAGTAATTTCCTTCTTGTAGCCTAGTGGCTGCTTAGTCTTTCCAAGGATTTCCTTACCTGTTCTTTAGTGTTCCACTTGCCACCTTCACTGATGTTTTATTCCAATAAACCTTATTGGAACTACTATTCCAGAGGTTAAAAAAATAATACTGATGCAGTCAATTTGCACCTAGAATGCCAGATTGTGTAATGAATATTATAAATAGCCTTCATAATTTCTTAGTGCTTGTTAAGAAAAGGCATGGCAAGCATGAAGGAACATTTATTTCCCTTTATCACATTTTTTCCCCTTAATGCCCATAAACCTACACCTCTATAGGTTTCCAGCAAGATTGTCTGAACTGTCTTTTATGTATCTGAGTCAGGAACACGGATACAAAAAGTCAGATACAAAAGCTATGGTGAACGTCAAGAGCAAAATAAGGCATTTAGAACCACTTTGGACTGCCTTTGAGGTCCCCACCTGGGCTGTGAGTTTCCTGGATTCCTTTACAAAGAGGCCAGGTATCATTTTCCCAGTTCTCAGAATGCTGAACATTTTTGTGCTTTCATTAGTACTCCTCCTCCTGCCCCTGCAGTTCCATTAACCCATCATGTGCACAAGCCAGAGGAAAAAAAGCAATCAGAATTTGATACAAGGTTAACAATTAGAGAGTTAAATTCACTGCAAGTCTCTTAGCTGGCAGCCGAGTCTCTCCTCCACAGAAAACCAAGAACACATCACTTGACATGACACGGCTTTTATGAAGGCTGAAGATCAGGTGCAGCTTTTTTCGGTCTTTTAAAGCCCAGCTGCTCACCTGTAAATCTGGGCTTCCTCACCCCGAGGAGCCGCACTCCTAACTACGAGAGAGGGAAACTCCCCAAAGGTCCCTGCCATTGCCCTTCTCACACACACCACCTCGCGCAGCAGTCTCCAGAGCTGTGTATACCCTAACACACAGTAGGATAGTGCTGTTTGCCTTCCAGGGGCATGACAAAACCCTGGGGGTTTTTGTTACCCAACAGAATATTCACAACAGTTCTTTGGGAAGCTGAGATGCCATGAACTGTCAAAGGACCAAGGCAAAAGCTCACTACTTGTATCACCACAAACCAGAGATGAGCGCGTTATGTTTCAGAGAGGGCCAAGGAGCAGGCCCCTAAAGTCCTGTTTATGGCAAAACACTACTTTTTTTTTGAGGCAAAAAAAACCAAACCAGTAAAACACAGCTGAAAAGCCCACTTTCTGCCCCATTCCAGTAGTATCTTCAGGGACAACCAAATATTGATGATGAAAGGAAACTATATATATATATATATATATCTTAATAATGAAGTTATTATTACTGTATTTTCTAGTTCTTGCAGGAAAAAAAAAAGAAATCTAAAGATAACAAGCAATTCTGCCATCTCTCCATGCAGTTTGCACCACATGTCATATTGCTGCACCTCTTTTGGAATATTTTTTTTTTAAAGTCTGAAATCATGCCAGAATTTGCTTTAAAAATAGTGAGAATAGTGAGTTAAATTCCTGAACAACACATGAGAACAAATTCGATCCACTGATTTGTCAAAGTGATTTAACACCGTGTTTTTAAATCACTTGTATCTGGGCAGTTACAGGATTACAGATTTTTGTTTGATGGTGCTTTTCTTCTCTAGGTGCATTCTGACAAACTCCTGAGGTGGACTCACCTAGCACTGCAACAAGCTTAAAAAGGAGAAGTAAAGAATTTGTTGAACTGACGGTAACAAGGTATCTTCTAGTTTGTCAGTGCTGCCAAGATCAAGTGGGAGAATTTAAAAAGCAAACCCAGTATTTTTCTTTGATCTTTAAATGGAGATAACAAGATTTCTCAACAAGTAGAAAATCTAGTGCAACAAGGCAAGTATTCTGAAAGTCAACAGCTTTTTGGCAGAACAGAAGTTTTGCCCCTGTGGAACACCTTACGAGGGTTCATCCTCATGTTAATGAACAGGAGCTTCCAAGGAGCTTGTGTCTACTAGGAGAGGGTGCAAACCAGGGTTTATGCTCTGCTGCTTCCAAAAAGATTTCAAATATAGCACTTCAAACAGGTTAAGACTTAAGCTGATGAAGCTCCAAGAGGAAAGCAGCACCCGGTTCATTTACTGGAGTAACTGTACCCCTAAAGCTACTTCTGTCCAGAACAGGAGACATATCTCACCAGTGCCACAACCCAAACCCCTACTGACCGCTCCGAAAAACCCAAAGAAATCCCAGTGTCAATAATGGGGTCTCCAGGGCACACAGGCTCATGTTCTGGTAGGGCTCACACATTCTTCCCAGGACTTCCAACTTGCACTAGTACAAGACAGTCAGGAAGATGTATAGTGCCCTCCTGCTCTCAAAATAATAGATTCTGTTAATTACACCTGGAAGTGGTCAGGGATGATGTGCAGAACATCTGCCTCAGGAGAATCTGGGCATACCTGGACGGTATTTAATAAACTACTTTATATTTTACTTGCCAAAAAAACCCAAACCAGAATGTTTTTGAATATACAGAACAAATTAAACACTGAAATCACAAAACTGATTAGGTCTCCGGTAGCATTATTAAAGAAGAAAAAAAAAAGGCCTGTATTTCAAAAGGGATTTTCTACCAAAAAAAGGTAATCCAAGAATAACTTCCCAGGCAATCAGAACAGGTTTTGTAGTCACATGGTTCTACACTAACATCAAAACTACGACGTCATTTTAAATTACTTTAAAAAGTTAACCTTGTTGCCATCCTCAGTATTGGTTTGTTCTCTCAATATCTGTTTTATCCCCCAATCCTCCTCTGCTTTAGAAAACGACATATTTCAATAACTGGTGTATTTTCTGGGTCTTTTTTGAACTAGCCAGATTGGTCACGTAAACACTGCTCTTGTATTTATTGAAACAGAGCATTGTACAGATTTCAAAGATTACTCACTGAAGAAAGTGAATACACAGAAAAGACAAAGAGGAGACAAAGCGATTTTCTGTATTAACGACCTAGTTAGAAAAAATCCTGGGAATGGAGATGGCAGTTGCAAATCAAACTGCAGCAATTTGTCATAGCCACATTAATATTTTTATTAAAGCAACGCACATGAGAAACAACTATTGAATATAAGACTTATTCTAGAAAAGTGGCTTTTTGGTTCAGCTGCCTGACCATCAGGCTTTGTAATTTCAACTACTGAGTGAACCAGCTGTAGGAACATTTAACTACATATCTACTATTTTGGACAGCTACTTTATGTTGTCCCTTGCAGATTTCTTCTATACAATTTATTTTTAACAAAACAGGAAAGAGACCAAAAAATTACAGAAATAGCAAGTTTTCACTAACACAACAATTTGTATGAAATTCCCTGTGGTTTTCTGTGATATTCGCAGCAACACTACTTTATATAATATTTGCAGCAAGGCTATTTCGAGGCAACAGCCACCCAGTAAATAGGTTTAGATGTGCAGTTTGGTAAACAATGATTTAAAAAATGGTACAAATATTTCCATGGCTAGGGCCAAAAATCTAGCGATGTAATTGCACTCTAGCTGCACATTGCTGAATCAAATTCAGGCAATTATTAGCAAATAAATTGTGTATTTTCTTTATATAATTCCAATTTCAAGGCGATAACTAGAGGGGGGAAAGCCCACAAACCAAAATTCAGATAATGAGTCACAAAAACTGTAAGTAGTTCTCATATTCCAATAGGAAAATGAAACTCTAGTACCAATTCTGAAAAACCAGGTGCTGAATGATTACTTCTATTAATTGGTCTACAAAGAAAATTAAATTCTTCCTATGTAGTAGCATCATGCCCAATCTGAAATCCTCACTCCAGGAAAAGTCACATTAATAAGGCACATCTGGGAAAACCCAGGGTAAAAGTGTTAAGCATTATCATCACTATTTCCCCTTATTCCTCCTAGTTACTGAAATGCAGGAGCTTGTCCCTGTCCCCCAAGAGCTCTGCTTGCGTGATGTGTCTCACCAGTAACATAAGTTTCTCTTCCAACAGTCCTGCTACGCACTTAAATAATTAATGGGGTTTAGGACATATTGGTGTTTCAAAAACGTGTAGCTTTCCAGCTCTACAAAAGTTCACCTTGCTCGGTAACTGGCTGGGAAGAAAGACGCTCATAGAAGTAAGGTGCTCAGAGAAGTATATTTTTTGCAACTGGAGAACTGACTTTTAGTCACATAGATGACAGATCCTACAAAAAGAAATAAAAGGACCATGAAAGCTACTTAAATACATTTTCATAAGAATTCTGGGAACTTCGGAACAATACTACAAGTTACAAAATATATTTTGGGGGAAAAAAAAAAAAAAAAAGAAGAAACCAACAAGTGAGTCCAAGTACCAGTTTCTGGAGCAGTTTTCAAGCCTGTTCCACCCATAGCTATCATTTTAACCGGAATGCCAAACAAGTGGCATGAGAATGAAAACACTGTCAGCATAATTTCCCAGTAGCAGACAGTAAGAAAAAATATTTACTGCATCCAGTAAAAAAAAAAAAAATCCCAACCCAAGACGACCACACACTGGCACTGCAAGTTACTTCACTCAACGCAGTAAATAGAGCTATTTCTGTTAACGCAGTGAAAGGCAAATAAACAGCACAGAATTATGTCTCACACACATACTTCACACCCTCTCCTCTAAACACTATTGCTAGCCTGAACAGTTTGAATGCAGAAAATTTGAGAAGAAAAAAAGAACTTGCTCATTAAAGTCGAGCAAAACTTCACGTCGTTTCCACATACCACAGAGGAACGCTTTCTCCAGCTCAAACACCTTATTTTCTACTCATTCCAAAACATACTGTGCTTGGAAAGCTTCAGAGAAATGTAAAGGTGCACCCATTTTCCCTACTTAAGCATCCCTATTTATAGCTTGCAAATGTTAACAAGTAGGAATAAAATCTCTCCACAGCTGCAGGAAGCCTTTAAACTCTACTTTTTAAATTAAGCACAAATGACAGACCTGCACGCTCCCTCTGTTGCTCTCTTTGCGTCAAACTTGACAAGCCTGACAGACTCCATTTATGGGGGCTTTTTTGCCTGTGTTTTATCACTGTCATTACCTTTCCTCCCTAGCGATTGGAATTAAAGAACCGGAGGAAGCCACCGTGCCTTCTCTTTCATGCTCTCCGCCCGAAAAAAAAGCAGCCCATCGCGCTGGAAGCCCGGGCGCTAGCTTAGTCATTGCCACACACACCCCATCCTCCGAGCCTCGGGCACGGACTGGGGAGATGCTGCAGCCTGGCCGTTCCCAGCCTCGGCTCCTTCAGCGCGGGCGTGACACAGATGTTGGGAGAGAAAGGAAAAAAAAAAAGGGTGCTGGTGCCGGTGGCTCGGGCGGAGCGGAAGCCTGGGGACCGAAGCCACCGGCGCCTCCGGGAGCCTGTAGAACCGCCGAGGCTGCTCGACGGCGGCGCGGCCCTCCCTCCCCTTACCTTCCGCCACGTCCTCGTCGATAGCCCCCTTCACCTGCGAGAAGCACCACTGGAAGTCGTTGCTGCCGCCGCCACCTCCTGCCACCCCTGAGGAGGAAAAAGCGGGCGGTGAGAGGAGGAGCACCCCGCAGAGCCCCAGCCGGCCCCGGCGCCAGGCCCCGGCCCAGCCCCTTCCCCGGCGGGGCCCGCTCCGCCGCCGCCC
>JAVSBS010016841.1:60951-71051 GCA_033124195.1 Coracias cyanogaster
GGTTGCTCAGAGCCCCGGCCAACTTCACCTGCAATGGTGCCAGGGATGGGGCAGCCACCACCTCTCTGGGCAACCTCGGCCAGCGTTCCGGGTTGTTCTCCTTCTGCTTCTAAGCTTGGAGAGAAGGCACCTTGTGAGCTCTCCAACCCAGGGAAGTGTGACCATGGGCTGGGTGCCTATGATCAATCCAATGAATCTGATTGTTCATAAAGCACCATGAAAGGAGACAGAACCACCAAGACAGCAGTAATCTCCCTGTTTTAAAGTCTGCTTCACAGGGTGAGGAGATACCCAGTTTTCAGCCAGTAACATGACTTCCTCTTTGTGCACTTCAGTCTGTTGGATGCTCAAAAAAGCATAAGAAAGAATAAAAAACCCCCCAACCCTTCAGCTGTAGAATGTCTCCTCAAATATGATTTTCATTTGCACGTGGAGGTGCTGGTGGTGCAGCAGAACCAGGCTCCTCCAGCACCAATGTCAGGCTGGGGCTCCTGCACCCGCACCAGGCTGTGCTGCTGGCCTGGCCACCTCCCCTTCAGCTGAGGGGATTGTCTCAGAAAGGAAAAGCTCAGGTCTGTGTCCCAAGCTGCTCGCTGGAGATCTGAGAGATGCGGTGTGAAATAACAAGTGCACCAGAAAGGTGTATTTTTGGATGTGAGAATGTATAAAGCTTCATCTAGGTAAGCCCTCAATCATAGAATCATTTCAGATGGAAGAAACCTTTAAGATCATTGGGTCCAACTGTTAACCCACCTAATTTATTTTGTGACACATCTCTCTCCCCCCCAGGACGGAGCACTTGCAGCCAGCCTCTGCAAGGCTCAGCGCGGGGTTCTTCTGCCACCGTGGGCTCAGATCCTGCTGATCCCAATAGGAACGGGCCTGCACAGGACAACAGGTCCCCTGCACATCCTTGGTGACCCAGCCAAGACCTAGTGCAGGAGCTCAACCAACAAACAACTTAAATCAAGGTCAGTTCGCTGGGGAGCACGTCAGCTGGCATTGCACTGTCTGCAGACTTACACCTTCCTAACAATCACTTTTATTCTGGAGAGCTGGACTTGAGTAATGCATTTTCAGAGTATGTCAGAAGAACTATCGGTTTAGAGGATTATAGGATGTCTCATCACCGAAGCAGCAATAACTACATCAGTCAGAGATGTGAGACTACCGCTTAGGCACTCCCTCGCTTTCTCTGAATGATGTACATCAGATACATCCAACACCATCTATCATGAAAGAATTAGGGAAGATGCAGATGCTGCACCTAAATAGGAGAATGTAAAACGTGAGTGATCGTTACCATTGGGGGTGTGGGAGGACAGGAGGCCTTCAAACTGGTCTCTTGAGCCCCATCTATTTAGATCATTTTTAGAGGCTGGCAATGATGAAGGAAGATGTGCTCCATGTCAGCAGGCTTTGCTAACGCGGTGTTCTCACTTTGGCTTTTAATTCTTATACTCGTCAATTTTTGCCAGCAGTTTTTAAGCACATGTGCATTAATTTCAGGCTATTATCTTAAAAGTAGTAAAATATTTGTGGCAAGGATTCTAAAATACTTTGTTCTGAACTTAAGAGGCGTATCAATTTCATATAGACCTCCCACGCCTCAACTGAGAAATTCTCCTAAAAACGCGTCATACCTGAAAGGAAAATGAACTTCTTAGGTGTGTTAGTCTACTTCAGAAACACCAGGATTTCTCTCTAGTAGATGTAGGACTGTGTCACCTTCCAAGTAAGATAAGGAAGATAGATATGTTCTTGGTTTAAAGGAGAATTTACAGCCCTTTTTGGCTCTGCTGTCCATACTGGAGGGAGGAGGAGGGCTCAGATGCCTAGGTAATCATACAATCATGGAATGGTTTGGGTTGGAAGGGACCTTCCAAGGTCATCTAGTCCAACCCCCCTGCAGTCAGCAGGGACATCCCTAACTAGATAGGTCACCCAGAGCCCCATCAAACCTGGCCTTGACTGTCTCCAGGATGGGGCTTCTACCACCTCTCTGGGCAACCCATTCCGGTGTTCCACCACCCTCAGAGTAAAGAATGTAATCCTGTGGTTCAGTGCAGGTAACTTCAGATGAAGGGGTTATCTCCTACTTGTGAACGTATCGGGGTTTCCTCTGACTGTCTTTGATGAAATGATTTGTTGAATTATTTTGTGGCACGGGCATCCAATTAATAGTTGCATTATTGATCTCACAGTGAAGTTTTGTTGCAAAGACTCTTCTGTTTAGCATGTGCTCTGAAACATACTCCTACAAACATGATCCAGGGATTTGCTTCTTAAAAGACACAGAAGGACACTCACTGACTAAAGCATCCACAGAAAGTTGATGTACAAAGCACAGAACTTTCTTAAAGTTAGAGCAGATTTCTGCTCAAACACTCCTGGTGAAGTTTTCAAAGGTTGCCCCAGTTCAAGTAAGGAGAATAACTTGTATTTAGAAGCTTACCTAAATAGAACACATATCTCAAACCATGGTACGCAGAGTGCTGGAACCACACGTAGGAGAAGGCACAAGAATAACAGGATTTGTATTTTCATTGCTAATAAACAAGTCACTTAACACAACTGTGAAGTTAGACCTCTCTGTGCTTAAATCGAGTTAATTAAAGAAGTGTTAGGTGCAGAAATACCTTGTCAGATTCTGATTATATTGCTACTAACTTTCAATTTTCAGTGATCCCATAGAAAGACTATAACAACATGGAAAAAAATGTTGGTTTTACCCCAGAAAATACAAGGATTTTTAAAAAAATTCAGTTATTGATTCAGTCCACATAGGTTTTTCTGTCTGGGAGAGAAAAAAAATCTGCCTTGCAAAAATAATTTCTAAGAGTTGAAGATTTAGTCCCATTTAAGGTGTGCTCAACCTAAACCACACCAGAGGGAATGAGAGCTGAGTTGTTGGGTTTTTTTAAACTTTGTGCACTTTGTGTCTATTTCTCTCTTGCCTTTAAAACTCTGGGATCTTCCGGAGGAGGTTTTGCAGTGGTGCCTGGCTAGCAGAGTTCCCCCACCCCAGCAGAGAATCCTACAAGGGCCTTTGGATTTTGCTGCGAAACACGCTGACAGGGAGAGCGATTAGACCTGGCTGCTGCCCATGATGATCCCACACGAAGGGGTACCACTAGCCGATGCTGTGGGTATGGCCAATGCTGCTGGGAGAAGCCACCGGCCTGCTCCCTGTGCCATCAAGGGCGTTCGCTTTCTGGAGATAAAAACATCTGTAAGACTTCTGCTATCAAGATGCAGAAGTACAAAGCCATGGCTTCACTTGGAAAGCTCTGACACAGCTTCTCCTTCCCCACTCTTCCCAGCCTTGGGAACAGCCATTGCCAGCTTTCAGCTGCAATATTGATTACACTTCATCTTCCTTCCCTCTTCTTTTGAATCAATGAAAGATCCTTTTTAATTCTCTGAAATTAAGCTCATGTTCTAAAGAGGAATTCTTCCTCGCAGTCTCCCAAATGGAGAACATCTTCAAGGCTGATCCCCACGTGGGATAAACCGCGTATTGGCAGAGCTGCCTGTAGGCGTTGGGGCAGCTGGCAGGAGCTCTGCGGTGGAGCGAGCCTCTGAGCAGCCCCATCCCTGCCAACTCTGAGTGTCAGGAACTTGAAAACAAACGTTTCAATAAGGAACGGCTTTCCAATTATACTTCAACCAGCTTCTCCTCAAAGCTTTGATTTGTTTTTCATACAGGGCCCCAAAAGCTCACATAGTTATCCACACGCTCTGAACCTCTTGAGCTGAAAATTTCATGAGAACAGTCTGCCTCATGATTTTCTGCTATTTCATGCTTTCTCTCTTGATGGCAAATTGCTTACAAGAACAGCCTCTTTTGCTGATTTCAGGAGCCTGCCCTATTTTGGTTGCTGCTCTGCTCTGCGTTGGACAGTGTCTCCATGCTCGGGGCTGAGTAGTGGGCGCTGGGGAGAAAAGAGGCCTAAAACGTTTCTGAATCCTAAACGATTTGTTTCAAGCTGATGATGCAATTGCTCTGCTTTCGCATGTGCACTGCCCTGTGGACTGCTGATGTGTCTATGTATGAGTGGCCAGACCTTGGGGGCTTGGGACAGCATGGGGCTGGCTCTGACCTCCTCCTCCTTCTCCTTCTCCTCTTCCTCCTCCGTCTCTGGGGCTCACTTCTTTCAAGCCATTCCTACATACATTCTCCAAATCTGATCTAAGACAAGCGATACTTGGCTTGTGTCAGCAAAGACTTCACTGCAGTTCCAGCTATGACTGTTGAAAAAAGATACTCAAAGGTGTAACCCTCAAATGCCCTCAACCGCTTGGCCATGCCCAAGACGAGCTCTGGTAAACGCAAGCGCAGCAATTATATTTATTACCAAAGCACAGAACACACCGTGGACTGACAGCCTTCTAATAAGGTTTACTGAAAAGCGTTTGTTTTTCATCTCCCGGCCAAATAACCCCAGATTTTAGCAGCTGTCTAGTGACGGTGTGAACCACGCTGGTCTGAGTGACGGTAGCTCGAGGGTGTTTCTTGTTTAACGATGGCTGGATAGGTGTAATTACACCTGAAAGATTGCTCCTGTCTGGCTGAGCGCTCAGACCACAAGTAGTATTTAAATGAAGGATGATCTTATGATTTATTTAGGTCATGGTGAAGTTTAATTATTAATGGCGTTACTTCGATTTGTAGACCTGCTTTGAAGGGCTCATTCACTTTGGTTTAGATGTTTGGAATTCATACCAGTCCCCAGCACCCGGCGTTCATAATGAGTTAATGCTTCTGATGTACTAATAACAACGTCAAATGGTAAAGGGGAGGGTGGGAAATGAAGCAAACCCAAAAAGATGATGTTCAAACTCGTATTACAGACATAGATCTGAGGTTATGCTGCTGCAGCAGGTATCGTGTGCTGTTCCTCTGGGTGCTGAGGGGGTGCTGGAGAAGTTATTGGCTGCTGGGTCACATCTTGGGTGATCAAAGATCATTATTATCACTGCTGACAATGCTGAGCTTCAACAACAGCGAGGGCAAGTAGCTGGTGTGCCTGGGACCTCTGCTGCACGTGGTAAACAACGTGTCCTCAGCAGGGGAAGGAGAGAAACAATCCGGGATGTTTTGCCAGCTTCCACCCAAGATGAAGCTGGCATCTTTGCTTGTCCTGAGTTTTTGGGGAAAATTCCAACAAGCTCACCCTAAGAAGGTTTAAGGTGGGTGTACCTAGAAGTGGCAGTGGGTTAACGAATGGGATGGGATAAGGTAGAATTCAAGCAAAACGCCTGCCAGCATCTTTAAACTCTCATGCCTTAAGTGACCGTGTCTAAACTACTAGTTTTAAGTCTCAGAAATAATGTAATTCCTGGAAAATGGCACCAGAGGAGTTTCCCTGAACAGTGGACTTTTCCAAAGAACTGTTGCTCAGCCCAGGCACTGTAATACTTTAAAAACCACAATACTTTGAAAAGCTCTGAAAGTTTGATGTTTTGTATCCAGCCCAGCGTGAGTCAAAGCCACGTCTCACCTTCTCCTCAAGCTGCTGAAATTGTCCCTGTGCCTGTTCTGCTCCATCCCTGGCAAACCGCAGGATTGCAGTGACAGATTATTACAATCTGGCCGTGAATCTGCCTTGAGATGAGCAGAGGGGCTGGAACAGTCCTTGGTGCGATGCTGCTAAAGAGCTGCTGGTGGGGATTCAGAGCCAGGAATGCTCATCTGCTCAGCAGCAGGGCTTACGGAGCAGAGGGAGGTGACAGGGCATTAATCTGAAGATAGTTTTATTGCTGTGTAGCTCTTAATGTCTCTTCAGAGGTGATTCGGGGAAAGGCTGCTCAGTGAATAGCTGTAAGTCTCTCTGGAGCTGTGTCCAGGGTGTGAAAGCTGCAGGGCCAGGTGAGTGTGAGGAAACGTTCCTTCCTCCTTCAGATGGTGCCCACCTACACCCAGAGACAAGGAGAGTCTAGTGCCCATCAGATGATGACTGCAATGCATTTAACCAGTGCTCAGTGCCACTCGTGAGTGAGCAGGGAATTGAAACCCCCGCAAGGATGAGAGGGCTGATGATGGAAATAAGACCAGAGTGAAAAATTCCAGGTTTCAAATCCAACATGGGAAATGAAAGTTTGGAACATTGCTGGGATATATAGCGATGCTAAACGTGTGTCTGTGTCCTGGGCTGTGCCTGTGGTGGAGGGACAGCCCCTGTGGAGCAGAAGTGAGGGTCTGGAGACCTTTGTGGTCACATTAATATGGACTCCATGTGTGCAGGGCAGTATATTTCTCCATCAGTGTCAGCCGGCTCAGCTCCGTGTTCCGCATGCAGCAGGAGACATCAAAGCCTCAGGAAGTGCATATTTTATAAGAAACCATATACCTCAGTAGTGCTGTGGTTCAGAAAGTGAAACTTTTATTCCAGCATCTCTAACTATTCCAAAATAACATTAAACCAACGCTTTCGTTTAAAAAATAAAGCGATTTTTACAGTCTAAACTCTGCAATGCACCCATAGCACAGGCATATGGGTGATCGGGTGTGGGGGCAGAGTTTATTTTGGGTTTGTACAGGTAGGAAAGCCGCTGAAGTTTTCAATGTCATTTGGTATACTTCAAATACAGTTAATCAATAGCTTGATAACAAATGCACCGTGATGCGCGGCGAGGTAATCACGTTGAAATCCTCCAGCTGTCTGGTACAGCTGTCGCCGATGTGGGGCGGGGAGGCAGCCGGCAGGGCCGGTCTGACACGGGGAAGGAAGATGCTGAGCAAGTGTTTTCCCCCCCCGAGTGCTGGAAGTGGCACCAGGGGCTGGGCACTGATGGAGCAGCCGCTCCAGGGAACATTCGGATGGAGTTTTGGACAAGCCTCTGCACCAGGCATTGCAAACGGAGCATGGGCCAAGGAAAACCTAAAGGGAAAATGGGATAACATGATATTAGCTCTTTAGCAGGTTATGAAAGGGACTGATATTGGTGTGGAGAGGGGCACATCGGGGATTAAATGTAATGCCTGGGCAGCCTGGGACTCTGTGCTCTATCCTATGTTTATTCCTACCTACTGATGTAAAATATATATTTGTTTTTGTTTGTATATTTTATTACACTGTGGTAAATGTGATCCCTTCTTTTGAATTTTGTTCCTATGAAGTTTCAGATCTCCTTCATCACTCTCCTCACCCTCCAATCGATTGCAGAAGCTTTGGCCTGTATTGGCTACCAGGGAAAAACAGACTCCACAGATGGATGCCCAAGGCAGGGACAGCCTGGGAACCTCAGGGTTCAGACCACCTCTCTGAAGGAGAAACCATGCTGCTGTTCCTCTGAAGAAGGTTGAGACCATCTGGTTTCTTCCCCTTGGCCTCCTGCTCAGCACCTTGAAGTGCTGGGGCCTGACTTGTGGGCCCTGAGTTGGAGTTGACCTGTGAATGAGTCAAAACCCAGCAGAATGGTTTGTTTCCCCACTGGCTTCATGTTCCAGAGGCAGAACCTGGCCCACCTGTGGCTCTGTGGCTCTGCCCTCACCCAGGTGTTCATGGTTGGGATGGTGGGTGAGGCCAGGATTATATTAACCAGGAGCCAGGTACTTGGAGGAGCTTCCTGTTGGGACTGATTGTGTCTTGCTGAGCTCTCATGGTGGTGTCCTTCCATGTGGAGGGCCACTGAGGAGCCATCTCTGTGTGTTGTGTCCAGCAGGCCATGCTGGCACCACAGTGGGCAGTGGAGGAGCTGGGTCCACAGGAACCTGTGGCAGGATTGGCTGAAAGAAGACTTCTGAGGGGATTTTGCTGAGTTTAGCCTTGGGCTGTGTGATGGCAGCATAAAATGATGATGGCTGAACCTGCACAACACACCCCAAGACTCACTTTTCAAAATCTGGCAAATATACACACTACTCTGCATTCAAAATTACTTCTAAGGGTATTGTCTCAAGTGTATCTCCTATTTACAGTATGTGTAGCACATACCTGTGTGTAAATTTAAGAAACACTTATTCTGGAAATACACTCGATGATGTGAAAACTGCTTTTGAAATTATGGTGTGAGAAAGGTCTTCCAGAGGACTCAGGCAACAGAGGACTCCTCGCTGTTTTCCTTTTCGCCATGGCAGTGAGAAGCAGGGAGCGTGGGAGGTGATGACAAGCTGCAAAACATGGATCCCTCTGACTGTGCCCACTAACTTCTCCTTCGGCACACACAAAGAAGCTCAAGCAGGAGGACAATTCCTTTAATCCCTGCCAGGACTGGACAAATTCAGGTACAACAAGTGTATTAATTGTTTGTCTGGTTGTTTTAAAAAATGAACTATAAAAGTATATCCTGGGGTTAAGGTTGGAAACATCACATTCAACAGCTTCAGAGATGGGAACATAGAATCACAGACTGGTTTGGGTTGGAAGGGACCTTTAAAGCCCATCCGGTCCAACCCCCCTGCAGAGAGCAGGGACATCTGCAACTAGAGCAGGTTGCTCCGAGCCCCGGCCAACCTCACCTGCAATGGTGCCAGGGATGGGGCAAAAAACATCAGTCAGGGCATCACCCTCAGTGTAAAAAAAAAGTCTTCCTTCTATCTAGTCTGAGAGTCTAGTAGATACCAGGTTTTTATTCAGGCAACATCTAAAGGTGCTGCCCAAGGTGAAAAAAAAGTTCTCTGAAGACAAGGAGATACCTGCGCTCATTAGGACTAGCTGCTAATTACGAGCTTCTATATTAACGAATCAAACTTTCCCGCTTGTTTAAGCATCAGCTCTTCACCTGCAGCAACCTACAGAATGTCGCTACCCCTGGAGGTGCCTCCAAACAGCCTGGGAAAGCTCTGTAGAAATGTCCAAACCTCAAGCCCGCCCGGCTCTCCAGCCGCACAAAGAGCTGCGCCCGTTTTGGTTCCATCAGAGCAACCAGAGATGAAACACTGCTCAGTATTTACTCAAGAGCTTCTCAGCCTGAGAACGTCCTTAGTCATTGCAAGAGATGATTTCCCATCAATTGGCCTGGTGAAGTCAGGGCTGAACATCCCTGAAAACTCCTCACTGTGGGAAAGGGAATGGTCAAGCCACGATAATCTCAACCGGGTCGAATCCAAGGACAGAGCGATGGGTCCCACCACCTCTTTATCAAGAAGAGTTCGGGGATCTCTCAGTGCACGTGTAGACATGGAAGATTCTCAGTCTTCACCAACACCGCTGGAAAACATGGGTACTGAAGACCAGACTCTACTTGTTTTCACAGTCACCTCTTCAGAAAGCCATCCCTCAGCAGCAGCTTCAGCAAACGGCTGCTTCATCTTGAGCTCACCAGTGAGAGCGAAAGCAC
Organism: Coracias cyanogaster; assembly: GCA_033124195.1. Lineage (NCBI taxonomy): Eukaryota > Metazoa > Chordata > Aves > Coraciiformes > Coraciidae > Coracias > Coracias cyanogaster. The sequence continues at coordinate 70,237 of JAVSBS010016841.1, forward strand.
TTCCACTAAAACCCCGGGAAAAAGACCCGAAGCAAACGAAGGCAGAGCCAGACCCTGCGAATAATTATCAGGGGTCACTCCGGCTCTAATCCCGGATCCAACACTAATTCTCCGCGTCGTGGAACGAGTCAATGAGTCTCTCCACCGTGGAAATCATATTTAACCTACTTCTTTCAGGCTGCTTGGAGGATTAGGGCTCATCAAGCAATCTGAAGATTAAATACGCTTTAAGAACTGTCGCTTGAATTCAGCCCGACCGCAACAAGACCGCGTAAAGCCCCGACGCTGAACAGGCTCTAATACGCTTGTGGTTGTGCTGCGGAGACCAAAAATGAGCGTAACTGCTACGTTACACTCCTAGTGAAATAGAAAAACGCAATAATTTAATTACCATCGGATTACAACCCCCAGGAGCTAACGACGGCGAGATGCTCTAATGCTGCTTTCAAATGAGCAAACGGGAGTTGCCCACTGTGAAGATAAAAATCAGAGCGTCCTAGCATCGTAACGCGGAGAGGAGCCGCCTCTGAAGCCAGGAATGGTTCCCGTTTTGGTGGGATGACAGGAATTTGGAGCAGCGGCGCTGATGAGAAAGGTAGCAACTTGTTGAGCTCGTTGGCTTTGATTTGGGTTCTCAGGAAACCATGTTTGGCATCGTTGGTCAGTGTAACTATGAAAACACAGCTTTGGGGTGGTTGGACACCTGTAGTGATAGGACAAGGGGTGATGGCTTCAAAGTGGAAGAGGGGAGATTTAGATTGGAAATTAGGAGGAAATTCTTCACTCTGAGGGTGGTGAGACCCTGGCCCAGGTTG
>JAVSBS010016842.1:0-22397 GCA_033124195.1 Coracias cyanogaster
AAAAGCCTTCTATTAAGTAGAAAAAACTGTATGTCACTCATGTCTGGGAGTGTTACCAAAGATGGAGAAAGATAAATGCTTGGACCTTTATAATGTAAAATGAAGACATAAGGCAGTGGGGAATTGGGAGCTTTCTTCCTATCTTCATGGCAATTGTTCTTTGCATGGCCTAATACAGTTGACTGAGTAGACTGCCAGATAAACACCAAAATGCACCAATATAAAGGGTAGGTTTTATTCTCACCATTTTCCTGATTGGACCAGCAGATGGAAATGGAGATGTGATCATTTATCTTCAAAATTGCCCTAGTAGTCTGCAGTGTTAGCACAGATTATGTTATAATTGCTAGAACTGGAATAAAAGAGATTGCAGCATCTGTAAAGCTAGTGGTAAATTTAAAGGATATAAAAATCAGCTCCATGTCAAGGGACATTCTCACTAGTATATTACATTTCATGTACACAAATGTAGCAATGAAAGAGCAGAAGCTTATGACAAACATCATTTGAATTTTATTGTTGAATTTTCTCTGCAGCTGGTCTAGAGAAGTTACTATAAAATACAGCCCTTGCAGCCCATGCTAGTGCAGCATGACACTGTGCAGATCCCAGACCAAGACAGCAAACTGAACAGCACAGTCTTGTCAAAACTGCTGTGAGACAGGGTTGTTTCTTAAGTGTCCCTCTCCTTACAATTCTTTATTTCCCAGTTTAATATCACTTCAGTCTCTAAATTGTTTAATTTCACAGTAACAAATTCTAAACTACAGGCAGAAAAAAAGGACAGCAAACTGAGACTAAAATGAAAATCAAGTTACATACTTAATTGATTAATTAAGGGCAGAATTTCAGTCTTACACCTATTGCAGAACTGCAGTAAGGTTTTGTCAGATAGCTGCTTACAAATATATGGGTTCTGATTAACTGTATTTAAAGCCAGAGACAAATTTTAGTGCCATTTCAAACCTTTTGATACAATCCCATCCTCCAAGTAAACTGGCTAGTTCTATGTACCACAACCTTAGCAAACCTATTGGATATGTTCTTTTACTGGTGCATCACATGAAAACCTGCAGAATAAAGGTTTAAGTGATAAGGGTTTCCTTTAAACTTCAAACAATAAGCTAGAGTTGCCACAGTTGCTCAGCCTAAGCTATAATATTATAGGTATACAAAAAAAACTTCAACCTGTGAAGTTCACTTCGCTCTGTCTGCTAAGAAATTAATCAATCACAATGGGAAGTACTAGAGTACATTATATTTTTATCTTGCTTTTCTCTTACATCTTTGTTCAGGAATTGTTGAAAATTCCTGAGGAAAATGGGATTAAATTTTACTCTCTGCTCCTCTACAGACATAGAAGTTTTCTAGTTTCACTTTGGTTTTGGTGAGAAAAAAATTATCCTTATAGCAGCAACAGCCACAATGTCAGGAACATAAAAGGGCATGGACTACTAAAACTGCAAAAGATATAATATAGTGTAATGTAAGTGAATACAAACTCAGCACTGTTGATTACACTCTCAGCTATTTCACCACACATTTATCATCATCAGAAAACAACAAAGGAAGCTGTTGAAAATAATACAAGCCAACGTTGTTATTTTGTGCGTTGTTCTCAGAGCCATACAGCTCTGGAAGAAATCCAAATAGTAACTAAATTGAATAACATTCTGCAATTCAAAGAGATTGTGATGGAAAATGGCAGCAGCTAATGAAATATGGTGCAAGTTTAACAAACACCATTTCAAGATGGGATGTTATTGCACAAACAGCAGTAAAAACTCTTCATAGAGATGATGAGCAGACTCTGACTGCAGTAACACTATTGCAGGATGATGACATTTTAATTTAGCTGATTCTGCAATCCTGAGGGTTAGATTTAGCCTGTTGCTGAAGACTGCACTTCATGCTGTAGCAGGAGACCTCACCTACACTTCCTCTGAAGAGAGTGGCTCTGAGCTGAATGCCTTCTTGAGCAGTGAGTCCAAGCTGGCACACTGGGTTTAGTGGCTGTGTCCCTTATAATTTCTGCTCTTCTTAGGCAGTTCGATTACAAACTGACTACAGGCTCTTTCCATTATAACATAACTAGTTGCAGGACTCTTCTGGAGCACATTTCAGCACAACTGGTTGTTTAAATCACAGATGATTTCTGAACTGGCTGTTAGAAACCATCTTTGGCAAGCTGTGCTCCCAACTGATTCTGTCTTCTCCCTGGAAGCTGTATCTCCTTGCTTAAATAGCAGGAGGCTCTTCTTTCACCTAATCTACTTAGGCATGGACTCAAAAGTATTCACTATCTGTCCTTTGTTCTTGATGCCCTCTCTGGCATCCTGGTCCTGCTGTTGGCCAGAATGATTGCCAGGAGCTTGGTAGCTCATCTGGATCATGGATGCCTTGAGCTGGACTTTCAGGCTTATACTATGTAGAGTGACAAATACAATTTGATGGAGGCTTATCTTGAAACATCTGAAAGGCTCCTGATTTTCAAAGAATGTTATGTACAACGAGCTGCAGAAAATTATATTTCTTAAAAGTGTATGGAGCTAGGAACAGAGAACAGTGAATTCACTTGTCAGATGTGAATACCATCTGGAGAACTTTTATACATCAAAAATAAAATCGTCTTGTAGCCCTTAGCATTTAAAAAATTATTTTACTTTATATTTTGAAAAACTCACCTGTGATAATTTTAAAATAATGTGTTTAGAAAGAACAAGTGTTATCAGTTTGCTTCCTGTGTGTAAACAAGCAGAATGTGCCCTCATCATTTTTGTCAGGACTATATTATGAAGTATATGGGTGGCTGGTGCTTTAAAGAAAGGGGGAGAACTATTTTAGCTCAAGGTGGCACAAAGCAGTTCACTGCTTAGAGAATTAGACTGGTTTCTTTACCTTGGAAAACACTTAAAATGTAGGGAATGAAACCAGATTGTGCTGCTTGCCATTGTCTCTGTTGTGCGTATGTCTGGTACCCTTATGCACACTGGAGCATCAAAGTAGTGTTTCTTTTTGACACAGAACAAACAGAACCACTTTTACCCTGAGTCATCATGCTTTGGTGACAACATACTACATACACGCTAGCTACAGCATGTGTGGGCTCTCTTCTCTGACATCTACGTATATTTGCTCCAATAATACAGTGAAGAAAGTAGGCACCAGCAGAGAAGACCAGACAAAGCATGGAGGAAGAAATATGATTAATTCGTTATCCTCCCTGTTTACTGTGACCTGAATGGGATAGTAATTAAAAGACTGAGAAACTCAGTTTGGATGTAAAAAGCATTTATCTATGTTTTAGGTGATAACAGATGGACAGCTATAGGTGGAGGACGATGATCAGGCCAAGATTAAAGAAATTATTTAGGTTCCCAAACTTGAGCTGAACTGGAATATGTTAGGCACATAAATTGAACTGCAAGCCCAGACTTTTTTTTTTTTTTAATTTGGACTCTGGAGCAGAGTTAAGGAGTACCTATGCAGGTGACCTGATCAGTCATGAAATGTGTGGCTGCAGAAGGGAGAGGGAAGCCAACACTTGAGCCCTTACTCTCTAAAATTGTGCAAGAGTGGATCCGAAGGTGGAGTCTGCCATTTCCTTTGTAACGGTCATGGAGAGGAGCTGACACAGAGCTGTTAACAATTATGTACATATGAGAGACTAAAGAGAAAGCTATGAGGCTGCTGTAGGCTTAGTTACTACTACAATCTCAGAAATGAAGAAAACAGGTGACATCCTTAAATTCTCTGTGAGTCTACTTCTCCTTTGGGCTTAATCTCATTTACAACAGAGCAAAGTTGTCTCTTACATCAGTTTCAGATGAGATTGGCAGTATTTTATTTCTGCTTTGAATTCCTTTCCAGTGGTTGTGAAGACGAGAGGAAAGCCTTCAAGGCTTCCTCTACAAATGCTAACCATAATAATACTGTCTAACCAGTTTTGTTCATCTCCATAATTACTTAAAGGAGTACAGCATAAATATGAAGTAGGTGTAGAACTCTAACATTTCACACTCACCATTCACATAGATGATGTTTGTTTTACATACAATATAAATGAGTCTAAATAGCTCCCAAAGCTGTAATATCTCAGAAAACCAGGCTTTCTGGTACAGTGGTTGACAATGACTGCCTAATCGTTTGCTTGAATGCCACCAAATTTCTTAACTGTCCTTTGTCTAATAAATAATACTTTATGATACTATGTCAGTCATAACACTATAGTGTGTGAGTTCTGTCAGTGTGAATCTATTAGTTGCTCAAACGTGATTCTTCCCCAGTAATCTTAATTTCAATAAAAGGATAACAAATATAAAACATAGAAAGACTGTCTAGAATAAATGATGCAATGTCCAGGACATAGAAAGAGAGCTGAATTACCACACATATTTTTAATTATGCATGTGGGCATTCACCACTCTAAGGTAATCTGAAATCCCCTGGTATGTTTATTTAGTATTAGCAAACCCTCAGTCTTAGTTTTACTGCTACATCCATGTTTGCACATAGTTTCCTGCAGGTGTTAGCATGTATTAGGACAACTGTCAGTAAGACTGTGTAGACTGAAAGCAGTTAGTGCTTCTTAACCAGTGTTGTCAAATCACACATCATAAAAATATTATGGTCAAATCTGTTACAGTAAGAAAAGAAAGGCTTGGGTATAACACGAGGTCTTCGTAATCTAGCTGACAGAAGTGCAGTCCTCTGAAGTCTGCTTTGCATAGTGCTTGACTGTTTTGCTGGTGTTATTTTGATAGCTTGCCAGTGCCTTGAAAGCAATGTAAAACATGCTGCAAGGATGAGCTACTGTTAGCTCAGTAAACAGGGAGCATACTAGTTTCCTGATCATTGTATTTTCATATGTGATTTTCTGATGTGTGAAAGGTTACAAGGAAAACCAGTTGGTCTTTCACTTGTTTACTACTGCAGAGCCCTTATCGGTCTTCCCCCCAGAAAAGAAAAAGCATTAAAATTCTTTTTTTTATATATTTTTTTTTATTTCTACCCTTATTCAGAAGCAAAGTATGATGGAGGAGAGGGTGAAGTAGAGAAAAAAATGGGGAAAGTAACCACACGGGGAAAGTAACCACACAGAAAAAGTAAAAATCTCATTCAAAAACCTTGTGAAAAAGTTAGCTAATCAAATTCCTCATTTTCTAGAGAGGATGGCAGAAGTTTTATTATTATTACTTATGGAATTTTCCTACTTTTCTGAAGAAACTGAATAAGCCTGATACATTATCTCAGGGTAGTTTTTCACCGGGTCACAAGGTGTTCTCCAGAGATTTCTGATTATAGTTCTGTTAACTATACTTTTAACAATATAAATTGTTCTTATTAAGATTATATAGCTAAATATGTCAAAGACATTCTGGGCTTTCCTCAGGCCTTCTCATTATCCTTTCTTCTAGGAAGACAGCCTGCCAAAAACCCAAAGGGTTTTATATTAAACAGGGGAGGATTGAAATCTGGTAGAGGGACTCGGGGGAGGGCTTCTTCCATGCCCAGCAATTGCTTTGCTCCTCAGCCTTGGGAATTTAAAGTTTACTAACGAAAGAGTGAAGGTCTGAGATGCCTTGAAGTGCTTCACCTGGTAAAGTGCTTATCCACTTCCACAGATAGGGAAGTATCAGGAAGCCAGATCACATGGCATTTACTCTTCAGATACATGGCTGGGAAGGTACAATGTTTGTAAGGTATTGTTGGATCTCTCCAGAGATCTTTATCTAGAGACATACGGAACAGCCATTCTGGGTGTTAGAAGTTTATTTAGCTTAATAATGTCTCCAACACTGGTGAACAGTGCCTGTCTGAATGAACCTGGATGCATATGCCTATAACCCTTGTTTTCACAGCAGTAGGAATAGATTTCTTTCAGTCTTGGTGATGGTAAGGTTGATCAGCTGTTGTATATGCTTCTCACAAACAAAGTGAGGAGAAAGAAGTACACTAAGGATCGTGTTAGCTTGCTGTTAAGGAACAGCCTATACAGCTTTAATAGCAAGAAGCCAATAGAGGACTTCAAAGGTTATTCATTAGACCTGTAGAATTAAATAGAGAAATAGAATCCTTGTCACAAATGCAAGATATCCTCTCCCTGTTACATAAATAGTTATATTTTTTTTTCTTCTGGGGAGAGAGAGGGCTACAAGTGAATTTTTCTTGGACTTCCTTGCACTCTGGGGAGGTGCAGAAAAGGGAGGAATTGCAGAGCTCAGGGACCCCAGGAATACTTAAGTCTTGTACTCTTGTAACACTAATGGAGCAGCTGCGCCAGTCTATTACTATATTTATGTGTATGTCTGTTCCTAATAAGGACATAATTCCACAGAAAAAAGAGAAAGGATAATTTCATCAATGAATGCTTTTCTATCTGTTGCTGTTTGAAGCAAATAAAGCAGCACTGAAATTTAGCAGTCTGTTATACAGATTAGCCATCTAACATTTCTTCTCCCTTTTCCCATATGTGTCTCATATATTTCTCTTGTTGCTGGAAATGTGGCATGTAATATAACAAGAAGGTATGCTACAGAATTTGTTTGTTGGCTACCTCTCCAGTAGAATATAATAAGTGTAATAAAGACAGTAGAACATGACACACGGCTTTCTGCACACTGTTGTGTTGATCCAGCATCTGTCAGTTTCTGAGAAATTAAAGCCAAGCACCAGAATTTGAATTGGGGCTCAGAATTACAGCAAAAGACATGAGTTTGGGTCTCATTGTACTCAGCAGGGGTCATGCTTCGCAGCAGATGTACCAGAGGGAAAAGAAAACAGATGTAGGTATGGAGAGACTCAAGTCTCTGCACAGTGAAGCTGCTCCACATTGCTGGTGTTATATGGTGTTATATATGGTATTAGAACAACATTATGGTGGGGTGTTGTACTTCAGTTGTTATTAGTAAGTGTCATTGTGTGCTGATTGCAAGCACTCAAGTGTTCAGAAGGGGGAATCAAGGATAGCAAATGGGGAAAAACAATACACAGGAGTCTAATATCCTTAAGAGGATAAATTATCTTTTCCTTGAGAAAGCAGAAAATGTTAATGGCTAAGTCTGCCAAGACATTTTCTAATAGAAGTAAATAAAGATACAAAGGATCATTCCAGTCATTTTATGTGCAATTATAATGTATTACTTCTCTTACTGATCTGTGCAATCCTGGCATGACAGAATGATCGACTCACTGTAGAATATTCCAGTGGGCTTAAGGCTAGTGAATCAGAGGAAAGGTCATTTTTTGTTTTAAAAAGAACAGCAGTGGAATAGGAATGAGTTGTGTGTGCCTTTTGGGAGTCTTCCTGGAGTTATTTGGGGTTGCCTTGTCATCATATGTGAAGCCATAGGTACATTCAGTACAGATGGTTACTGAAGTGTTGCTGAGGACATAGTCCTGTGCTGTGCCTGCCATGGGGCTGCAGCCAGGGGACTGCCAAATATTTGAAAAAATTTGTGTATGATAAACACAGTTTCTCTCAGGGTAACCTTACCGTATACACCACAGTGGCAGGTGCTTCACAGGTTTCCTCACACACCAAGTAAATAATTGTGTTTTGAGCAGCTTCAGTTTATGCGTCTTCTTCCGCTGTTTCAGCAAGACTGTGGCCAGACTGTTGAGATACTCCTGTGCTCCACTGACCCCAGGTAGCTGAAATGACCTTCAGTGGTTTTGGGTCAGATCTGATGTGCATCTCACAGCAATCAGGTGGCTGCGTAACCTTCCTCTGGTGGTCGTTTCAGACATGTTTTGCCATGAGCGCAGAAACTCCACAAGCAGGATATGTACAATTCAGAAGTGTAGTTCCTTATTGGAGAAGATACAAGACATGGTCAAGATCAACACCCCACTAGGCTAAAAATGAGTTTGCTCACTGCTTGCTGTAAGACATGAGAGGCTTTGCTAGATAGACAGGGAGAGACTCAGCTGCTATACCTTGTTTGAGCCACGATGTCAGTCCTAGACAGCTGGACTCCTGGGGAGAGAGGATTACATCAGGCACACAGACCAGAGCAGTCCAAAGCCCAGACTGCAAAGATGGAGTTTAAAATATGGCTGCGCATTTTAATCCTGGGCCCAGAGCTCAAATTGACTGTGCTATATTCATGAGAATATTGGTGTGTGTGTGCTAAGTTCTCCCAGGAATACCTGCAGGGTCTACCACCTGCTGGGTGGTTGGTACAGCAAGTCAAGATGATTTATTAAATGTAAGGTAAAGCTCCAGATTTATTTCTATATATATTAAAAAAAATATTCTACATTAAATGGAGCAAAGTGGTAGAGGTTGTGAGGCAAGCTATATTCTTACTCTAGCAAGAAGATTAATTCCTATGTCTCTACCATATGATTACAGTGATCTGTTCCTCACCAGAGAAAGTTTGCACAGATTACTGGTAGTAAGATTTCTTCAGTATTTATTTTCAATAGCTTTTCCCCATCTTACCCCAGTGAGGCCATGGCAATCTTTGCTATGATGTCAAACATAGACTAATGGTGGGATGGAAAAAGCAATCCCCCAAAACTAATTGTGCTATGAGATGTAGATTTTAATGATAGAAAAGTGCTTTTGACAGTTAAACTGATAATATTGTGTATTAGTTACTAACAGTCATTTAACTCTGCTGTCAGAGCCTCTTAATCTTCTTGTGTCAGGTAATTTTTTGGTGGTGCTCAGTGATAGGAGAAGGGGCAACTGGGCACCAACAGGAAGTTCCGCTTAAACGTGAGGAAAAACTTCTTTACTGTGAGGGTGATGGAGTGCTGGAACAGGCTGCCCAGAGAGGTTGTGGAGTCTCCTTTTCTGGAGACTTTCTAAATCCACCTACATGTGTTCCTGTGGAACCTGATCTAGACATACCTGCTTATAGCAGAGGGGTTGGACTAGATGATTCCCAGAGGTCCCTTCCAACCCCTAACATTCTGTGATTCTGTAATGAAAAACCTTGTGACCGTGGCAAGTACCATCTTAGAGCTTCTGAAAAAAGAGAGCAAGGAGCCAGTGAACTAAATGGAAAGAGCTTAAGGGAAGGGGCAGAACAGTATGAAAAGCATTGAAATTCTCCTAATGAGATTGCTAATGTTAGAAAACCTCTCTCCCTTCTCAGAGGGATTGTACAAATGTTTGTAGTAGTTGCTTGTCTGTTTTTATCCCTAAACACTATTTAACTGTACAGTCTGGGGACAAGAGGCCTTATGTGTTGCATTTTTCTCTGGAATGCTTTTCCAAAGATACATTTCTTTTGTATCACAAGGAATTGCTGTAAGCAACAGCAGCTCTAGAGTTGCTTTTCTCTGGGGGCAGTGTGAAGTAGCAGAGGTCAGGCTGACACACACCTTGTCTTTTCTGGCGATTCGTGTAATGATCATAACTTGGACAAAAAAAATACAAATAGTACTGTGGACCCTTGTTTTCTGAAGGAGTAATGCAACGTACTTTTAATGAATAAGTAGGATCCATCTTGCTACTGAAGTGAAAGGAAAGATATCCAATGATTTTGGAAGTAACACAGTTTTGCAGTATGCAGAGCTTTGCAGGACAAGATTTGGTGATTCAGAATTAACTGGGATTTTATTTCAAATGTGTAAAACATCCAAATGCAGAGGGATAAAAAAAGGAATATAAGAATCAGTAATAGCTGGGATTGAAAGGTGCTCAGCCTCACATTGATAAGCAAGATAAATTCCCTCTTCAGCAAACTGGGCACAATATATTCCTGCAGCATCCAACTAATGGTTGAGATATCTAGCTGTAAATATAGCCCTGTATATTTTTTGTGCATTGGACGAGGAGGCTTTCCCCGTAGCCCTCCAGCTTCAGCCTCCCTTTTTGAAGGGAGGCTGTCACATCCTGCAGTGAAAGAGCTAATGTAAATGGAGTATGAGGTTAACCAAATGTTCAAGGAGGCTGATTGGTGACAGCAAGGCAAGGTAAGTCATAGTAACTTCTAGATAACACAGGAAGTTTTGGTGTCAGGGTAGCATGGAAAAGGCAGAAAAAAGGACTGTGCTAGCTCATGGCAGGTAGTCTCAGGGATGCCAAAGTGCTCAGCTCTGAGGGCATGTCAGAACACCCTCAACTAGTGATGGCACTGTGTGGCCAGTGGAAGAAGAGGGGCATACCGGTGATTTGTTTCATCTCCTCCATTGCTTCAGTAGCTTCTCTTGTCTTTCATCCTAAGGACTATGTCAAAAGGAGGAATGTGTGGGAGAGATAAGGAAATGTGAGGAAAATACCAATATTTCCTTGTGAACTGAGGCGGGCTCTGGGTGATGCTGACATTGATCTAAGTTACAGTGAGAAGCTATTCTCTTGCATGACACTGATGAAGCATGAGTCTTCATGGGATGATGCTTCCCTGGCATGTCCAAGGTACCTCCTCACATAATCTTTTTTAATTTCAGAAGCACATCAGAAGTGTTATATTCAACCATGCCTAAAATGATTCATAGGTGTTGAATCCAGTATACCAGGTCTGAACCTTCTGTTTGTAGCACAACCTGAAACCAAGTTCAATCACTGCGAGAATTTAATATGACCAAGTAAACAACCTTTAGGTTCACACAGGGTTTTATTTCTCATGGATACTGTGAAAATTCAGAAGAACTGCAATCCATTTGGAGATTCCCACAAGCATGATTCTAGCTATGATGTATTTCTCCTGAGAAATGCTAAAACCTGGGTTTTTCAGGTTAGGTTATTAGGGCAGGATTTTTAAACTCACTTTTGAGTGCCCTACATACATGTCCTAGTTTAAACTTGCTTTTGTGGAAGGCCATTACTTGAGAAAAACAAAAGGTAGCTAAATAAGGTCCCCAAATCTGAATTCAGGTGGCAGATATTAGGCAATGCTGAGCAAATAACCATTCTTAAAGATTTACATAATCTTGAGCAATAAAAAAAAAATAATTCCATCAACATGTTTAGATTTTCTTGTTAGCTGAATAATACCTAAGTAGCACCCTTCTAAAGTCTCATCATGTGACCGCCTAGGAAGAGTACTGCTCCTTGCTTGCCCATAATCTCATTTCTAAAATCACCAGTATGACATCACTACTTGAGAATGACATAACTCTTTGTATTAACAGTGATCCATGTAAAGAGCACTGTTACCAGAAGGATAGGTAATTGTGTGCTTCATTGCATCATACCAATACAAACAAATACTCTTTGGCTGAACTGCTACCAAGTGTGTATCATTAGTCTATGCAATGTTTATAAGATCACCACAAATACCAATTAGTATGGCTGATGAAGAGGACTGTAGAACAGTGTTTGCCACCCCTATTCACAATCCATAATGGTCTAATCAGTCAATCTGAAGTGCTGTGGATAAAGGAGCAGATCTGGGTTCTGTTTCAATGGGTTATATTGTTTTCAAAGCCAGTTGCATAGCTCTATCACAGTTAGTGGAACTATACCAATTTACACTGGTTGAAGAACTTGTAAATGTTATTTAGAATAAATCAATACTTTAAAAATTTTTTTACTATTGTCCTGTCACTGGATTTAAGCTTCATGGTATGAGAATGCAGCCTTGAACACACAAGTTAAGGTCAGACAATGGCCAGAAGAGCAGATGTACAGTTTTTGGCAATTTCAGTGGTTCCTCTCTAAATATGATTTCCAGATGTACTCCCTTTGCTTTAATTATTCCAAGAACTATTTGGAGATGTTTAAAAAGTATTTTATTGACTTAGTTGTTATGATTCCAGTTGATAAAAACAGTCCATCTTTACCAAGCATACGTTGTAATATCGAACTACATTGTGGGAGAGTGTTGCCATTTTATTTTTATTGCAATTTCTGAAATTAGTATAAACCATACAAACTGAAAAACCTTTTTGGGAAAGGGAGTGATAAAGAAAGCAGCATTTAGTTTTCTCCCCAACCAGTTCCAAATGTGCCACTGTGCCTATTACATCCCATAAACACCAGGGCAAAAGCACTAGCTGCTCATTCCTCTCAAAGGAAATGCTATTTCCTCTTGTTTTGGCACAAACTACCCCCCAAGAGGAAAAAAACCCTAGTGAGCTGCAGCTAGACATGAAGTCTTTGTAATGGTGTTATATATAAACAGTGTGATGTGATATGTCTCTCCTGACAGCCAATCCCTATAAAAATATAAAATAAAAAGATGCGCTAAAGCCAAGAGCATAAAAGGTGTTTGCATTTGAAACTGTTTCTGGAAGGATTTTCTACAAGGTCGACCGTAACTGTTACTCATTGGGTGGCTGGGATAAAGACAAGCAGGGAACTAAGCACCCTTAATATGTTAATGTCACTTGGAGGTCTCCTGCTAATGCCAGTTAAAGTGAAAAATCTATTTAAAAAAATAAAATCAGCTGAAAAGCTCTATGTGCTACTTTACGTTAAATGGGAGGCACATTGAAACACCATTAATATTTGAGATGCACTTTGATTTAAAACACTCATTAGTGCTTCCAAAGTATTAGAAAGGAAACCAGAGGGAGAATCAGCACTCTCTTAAGCGAGGACTCCTGAGAATCTTTGAGTTGTTGCTCATCCAAACACCAGCCTAAAGCAGCTAGAATTTATCCCACACCATTATCATACATTTTTATTAGATAAACTAAAAAGGTGAATTTTCTAAGCTTTTTGTTCTTCAAGGACCACAGATGCTGCCCACTGCTTCCATACTTGAATGCAATTTCCCATGGCCATCTTCGCCATCACCTCTTCCCAGCTTGGGCTGGCCAGGTGGACCTGAAGTGCAGGTCTGGAAAAAAAAAGAAGAAATCCAGTGGTTTCACTGGTGCCAGTTGATAACTAGAAGAGATTGGCAGCTGTTAGTGAAACGCTTAGGGAGTAGAGGGAGTAAAGCAAGGAAGATATTGGTGAAAGGTCTTTTACAGAACAATTTGTTTGTGGATTTGGGAGAACAGGCAATAAGTGACTAAGGAGATGAACAGAGACTGGGAAAGAAAGGTTTCAACACAGGACAAAGATCAAATGCAACTGGAATATATCTTGAAAGGTATCTGCATGGTCCTTAAGTTATATTGTTCTAAGGCATAGGTGGTCACTAGAAGGTAAACCTCAAACTGAAAAATCAAACCCCAAATCAAAACAAAAATGTCTAATAAAATGTCTTCTCAGCAAGTTTGCTAATGATACAAAACTGGGAGGTTTGGTGATACAGCTGAAGGCTGTGTGGCCATTCAGCAGGATTTGGACAGACTGGAGAGCTGGGCAAAGAGGAATCTAATGAGGTTCAACAAGAATAAGTGCAGAGTCCTGCACCTGGGAAGGAGGAACAAAATGCACTAGTACAGACTAGGAGGTGATCTGCTAGAGAGCAGCTCTGTGGAGAAGGACCTTGGAGTCCTGGTGAACAGCAAGTTATCCGTGGGACAGCAATGTGCCCTTGTGGCCAAGAAAGCCAGTGGTATCCTGGGGTGCCTTAAAAAGAGTGTGTCCAGCAGATCAAGGAAAGTCCTCCTCCCCCTCTACTCTGCCCTAGTGAGACCTCACCTGCAGTACTGGGTTCCCCTGTTCAAGAGGGACAGAGATCTACTTGAGAGAGTCCAGCAGAGGGCTATGAGGATGATCAAGGGACTGGAACACCTGCCTTATGAGGAAAGGTTGAGACACCTGGGGCTTTTTAGTCTGGAGAAGAGAAGATTGAAAGGGGATCTAATGAATGTGTATAAATAGATGAGGGCTGGGTGTGAAGAAGAAAGGGTCAACCTCTTTTCACTTGTGCCCTGCAATAGGACAAGGGGCAACGGATGCAAGGTAGAGCACAGGAAGTTCCACCTCAACATGAGGAGGAACTTCTTTACTATGATTCTATGACACCTTCTTACACAAAACAATAAGGAACAAATACAGTAGACTATAGTAACCATCTTATTGTATGTCACTGTTGTCACTGTATTTTACAGTATATCAGCTTTATGATGTGGACAAGATTTTTTTTATTTTAGCATCTAATTTCCATTAAAATAAAGAGGTGATTTAAGCACCTATATGTCTGTAGTTTAGGTAATTGTAGCAATGTTACATACTTCTTTGTACCCTACACGAATGTTTAATTTCTTAAGTTTCAAAGTAATTTTTCTCATGCTGAATTTAACCATGTACAGAAATCTTAGTATGTTTGAGCCCCAAGTGAGCTATCTGCTTTTCAAATGCTCTGAGGACTCTGGGTTAGTTTAAGGAATATATTTATATAATACACTTTGAGAAATACCTATGTCTCATCATTATCTCTTGTATCCCATTAGTATTCCAAACAGATTATACTAGCATGTAAATTATTATTGTTTTTAATTTTTATTTTTTTTTAAATAAAATTAGATTATGGGAGACTTCATCAATAGTAAAGATGGGATGGAGAGATCTAAAAAGATGGATGCTCACATAAGCCCACATACAATTCGGCATGACTTAGCAGGAATGTGTGTGTTATTCACCAGCAAATGAGGTGTGCAGTAGGTGAAAGTCAGTATTTCTGATTTAATGGATTTACATATTCCAAGACTAATAGCAGCTGCAGATGGGTAAATTATTTTTAAGAGCAGTAATATTATGAATCATTCTCAGTAAGCAGTATACTTCAACTGTCCTTCTTTTGGAATGCAAGTTCAAGATCCTGGCTTTATACCTAAGGCAGCATTGCACAGCTGCCATTCATCCACATTGTAACAGGAGGATCCTGGGTACCTAGTGCTCTCCAAGTTAATTGTTTATTGACTCCTTTTACTAAAGAGAGGAAGAAACTGTTGGTTCAGGTGCTAACTGTGTTCTAAACAGGATTGTGAATAGGTATAGTGTAAAAAAAAAAATTATTTAATTAGTCACTGACATCTAGATGTCAAAACATAAATTACCCTTAAAGCCTCAGTCTCATTGAGTAATATGCAAAAATCATAATTTTTAATTTTGTAATGTTTTCAAACATATGCATCTCAACTACTGTGAAAGGTGTTCTGAGACTGTTTGAATTTACATTGTGATAGAGTTAGGTTGTACATGCACACCATCTTCTCTCTGTAGGTGTGGTGGATAAAAGTCTACCACACTCAGGCTCACCCTGCACTGTCACTGTCACACGCTCTTGAAGATTGCTGCTTTATGGGTTTTGCTGGATCTGCTGTGATCACTTTCAAACAAAAAGTTCCAGGTTAACAAAGATCACCTTTGAGACTGTTTAAATTAGCCTGACTGTTTTTTTGGCTGGAATGGAGCAATCACTTGAAAATACTTGAAAGGACAGTAATTTTTGAGAAGCAAGCAGTTATAAAGAACTGAGAAAGGAATGAGGGTGATAGCCATTTATGTGATACTGTTTCAACTAGAAGTTGACATGCATCTCAGCTTCAGGCTATGCAGAATGTATAAATAAGTTGGTCTGTTACTGAGGTTCTTGATTTCTCTGTCCTTGAGAGTTTTAGAAACGAATAGATTCAGTTAGGAAAGACAGATGATCTGAGTAGACTCCAAAATTTCATTAAATCAAAGGTATGAAACGTATCTGGACCTTATATCCCAAACAGGCACAGGAAAAAACTTGGGAACAGCTGATGTCAGGACTGGATAAATAATGATTTCACAGAAGGTATTAGGAGCAAATAAAATGCATGTGTGTAATTGAATAGAGGTTTTGCCATCAAGGAAAGCTCTTTCTCAGAATGCAGAAACTTTATGGATAAGGTAAGAATTGGCAAAAGTCAAATTTGGATAGATATTGTAAACTAACAGCTAAAGCTACAGTAAAATAGATCAAAGAACAGCAATCCAAAGAGGACTCAAAACTGTGTGCGCCTTAGGCTTTAGTACATGTGATGATGATACTGAACACAGGAGGAAACATGCAGTGATGGATGGGAAGGATGAAACTGCAATGTGGGAAAACTGTGGGAGCAGAACTCAGATAATTAGCATCTCTGAAATCAGAGTAAATGTCATAAACATCACCTGCAATTTTGGAAGAACTCTGGTACATGAAATGTAGTTTACAAACCTTTTAGGCCACACAAAGAGGAAACGGTGCATGGTGTATTTCTATTTAAGAAAGAATTATGATGTATGAGCGGAAGCAGCCAAAACAAAGCAGGAGAAGTGTTAAAGGAAAACAGCTGATATATTTTAATAACTTTCCCATAGCTATTAAATACAGGCATCCCCTCTGCATCAGGGAATTTCTGACTCACAGATCTTGAGAAGTTAGGGTAACAACCTCCAGAAGTATCAATGCTTCCATGTCCTAATTTTATGCTCTTTTTGAGGTATCTGTTTTTGGTGGCTGTCAGTGAGAATGCCATGAGCTAGACAGGCTTTTGGTCACTCTCTACAAGTGTTCTTTTGTTCTGCAGGAAAGTAAGGAAAAAGACTTTATAAAAGCTACATTAGAAGAGATCAATCGCTTGTTTTTCCTTGATGAGATAGAAGATTTTCTATTTACAAGATCTAATTCACCTGGGTTTCATTGCTTTTTTAATATTGTAAAGTAAATGGGGATGTAAAACAAAAAGTGAAGGGGAGAAGCCATAGGTAGGATTCAGATCACCTCATGCAGGGATAGAAGAGTTTATCAAGGTCAGGTCTGGAAGGTAATTTTATTTAATATGTCCACTGACAAGCTTAGCACATATACAGGACTAGACCAGTGGAATTTGATGACATTAAGGTAGGAAGCTTTATTGCTACAGTGGAAGATTGGTATATTCTACAAGCAGTCTGACCCTGAAAACTGGAGTCACAGCTCTGGGATGAAATGTAATAATGCAGAAAGCAGGGCTGCTCACTTGAGAACTAACAAAAATTTATGCTCTGAATTGGGAGTTCATCAGTTGGAAATGACAGAGCCTAAGATTTGGGTGCATCCATCAGTCACTAGCAGCTGCAGAAGGAAACTGTGGTTTTCGGAGGCCCTCAATCAGGGGAAATAATTCTACTAGAAACAGGGAAATAATAGTGTCATCATGCAAGACATCAGTAAGGCATTGCCTAGGAACACGATGTTCAGTTCTCAACACCCATGATCAAGAGAGATGAGCACAAAACGAAGCAGGCATGCAAAATTGTCCTGAAATAATCAGAGGAATGGAGAAACTACTTCATAAGAGGAAAAACAAAAACAAAAGGAATTTTTGTTTATCATCACAGAAGGTGAATTGGAGAGGATATGATCATCCTGTCTGTACAAATATTGGGTTGAAAGAAATGTGAGGAGAGAGACCAATTAACACCAGAAAAATGTAAACTAAAAGTGAATTGTGTAAAAAAGGAAAAAATCCCTTACCATCAGTGATGCTAAATTCTAGATCTACTTTCCAACAAAAAAACCCAAGGTAGTACAAGTTAGAATTCAATCTCTAATTAAGAGTATTTTAGGACTTTGTTACCTGTGATGTCAAGAGCCTTGAGATCATACTCAAGGAGTATGATCCACAGTTGTGTTTTAACATCAGCAGATATGTTCCAGCTGGAGTAAACAAATTTGAAGTGAGACTAGAATGGGACAATATTAGCTCTCTGGAAACCTCAAATCCGTTCACAGCACCTGACTAAAGCTTTTCTGTTAATAGCTGCCATTTCTTGGCTTAAATGCCTTAAATGGAACTGTTCCTTCCAATTTTATTGAAAACATAGATGACCTCTTACTGAATCTTGGGAAGAAAATAGACAGGAAAGCAGTGAGTGGCCCTTGTCTGCTGATTTGCAGTGAGAGAAGGCTAGAGAGCAAACAGCTAACTTGCACCAGCAATGTATTTTTGGTCACGCTTGAATACTATAGCAAGTTTCAAGGGAAGATTGTGCTGTTCTGCTCCCATAAGAGCTGTGAAATGAGACAGACATGGTCCTGAGAGCTCATCACATAGGATGAGAAAATACATAAAAACCTACAATAATTAGTGAGCAGGAAAAAGATGCATAAATTTGTTAAATAAATTATTTCCTAGAAATAGCCCCTACTCATGTGAACACAGTGCAATAAAATACCTTTTAACTGAGGAATAAATACTGTATACTACCAATGATTTCAATACTAAATTTGCTACTTATCTCAAACTCCCAAGGTTGTGCAATTAAAAAGGGGCAGACCCAGCTGAAACACGGCAGTAATACACATAACATTTTATTAGACTATAAATCTTTTTTGTTGGGTGAATCAGATCTTTAAACAAGGACATTTAATTATTGTTTATTCCAAGGAACTAAGAAGAATGGCAGCATTGCTACGTGTTATTGAGTCTTTAACAGTAATTCAGTATAGCATCATTAGTGAACATATGTAAATTCAGAACTATTCTGTGTTACCTCACTTGTATGTTATTAAGGTTAGCAGTAAATGTGAGACAGAAAGCAAGTTTTTGACTCAAGAAAGATAACTTAAAATTACCACCAGAGCTTTAAAACATTGACTGACGGATATTGAGTGAAGCCCTTTCTTTATCCAAAGTACAATGGTATGTTGCTTTATCCTAGTCACAGGGGCTGTTAAAAATAAAAGAAAAAAAAGACCTATCTGCAACCTGATTCATTTGAGACCACATGACTCAGGAGCCCGTGTCTCAATTTTTAAATTAAATATCTTAGATATATATGTTCATTTAAAAATTACAGAAAAATGACATATTCATAGTCTAGGGGGGGTGAGAAGTTAATTTTTCTAAAAATATTCCAAATAAATTAATAGTATTTCTAGCTGAAAAGGGTTCTAGTCATTGTTTCCAGTTCCATTTTTAATACTATTTCTGTCCTTTCATTACTGAAGCATTAATGCATAAGACATTTGAAGACCAGGGACCAGAGCTTAGGTCTGTACCTATTTCACCAAACAGTCCAGACACAAACCTACAGTCCTCATGTACTGTTTTCTTCTGGGCTCTTTGTATCTAAGCATTTAAAAGTTATAGCTGAAGTTAATTGTAGAAGGAAATTTCAGTATAATCAGTGGTGGAGCTGTACAAGAAACCTCTGCTCCTAACTTGGAAACCTGGGCAAAGTTAAGTGGTTTTTGTCACTGAAATGCATTTAAAAATATGACATATGGAAGACTGAGCTGCTTGAAAGTCGCCAGAGCTGACATTCCAAAGACATTTTAGCATATTTGAGAATGTTAGCTCCTAGTCTTAAGATGTCAGTAAGGTTTGATCCTCTAAGGATCAGCTTTGCTGCTGTTGGTAAGTTTGAATGAAAGTTAGCAATACAAACAGTGAAGACTCCAGATCTAGGAAGGCAGACCAGCCTCTCTTTGACCTCTCTGAAGCTACTGACAAAAGACTTTATTCTTTTTTTATTGAAATCAATGCATTTTTTTGGCATTGATTGCAGTGGCAACATGATTGAGCCCAAAGGTGCTAATTACTGCTTATTGGGATAATGATTTTGATGTGGACACAAAAGCAGCTCTTCTGTGCTTTGCAATGTTAATGAATCTGAAAAGCAAGGAGACTGCAATAGGAATAAACCTCAAATAATGCCATTCTGAATGAGACTGTCTCTGCTGTGAATAGATTCTTTTCATTTTATTTTTCTTCTGATTTGTGACAACTCTATTCTGAACTTTGTTTAACTGTGCCAGGAAAGCCACAGTGTACGCATCCTTTCTACAGACAGCTGCAATATCTTCTCTCCTGAGAAGTGATGACAAAGAACATTATGCCATATGAATTTGACAGTTAATGATGATACCTCACTCAGGCTTCCTTAAGTACAACAGGAAACCCTAACATATGTAATATCAAGTCCCGGATATCAGCTGAAACTCCAGTTTTAAAACGAGGCTAAAGAAACAGTGGCAATACAAAAACATCTTGAATTTGAATTTTTGTTCCAGTGTCTTTCAGTGCCTAGCCACATTCGTGAGTGTTGTATTCAACTTGCATCTCACTTCAGCTTTTCAACAGAGCCTATTCTGCTTCTTAATATCTTCTAACCCTTTTCTTAGCCAGGATCACACTGGTGTAAAATAAATAAAACAGCAAGGGAAGAGGGAAATGAAGGTTATGTTCCCATGTAATTTCATATAGTGATTAATACTGCTGTGAAGCAGGGTAGTATATAGGTATCTGATAAAATACTGGGACCCAAATGGCTCTTCTCTTAGTCCTGTGTGAGACAGAAAGCATCATGAAGCACCATGAAGTCTGTATTTCACGTGGTAGCAGGATAATACACCAGGTGCAGTCTGTGGAAGAGTTTTCTCCTTAAAATCCCATTATGGATAAGGTATGAGGAGCGCAGATGCAGACTAATGGAGAAACAGAAAGTCATCAATAATTATGTAGTCAACATTTTTACCTGAGGAGTGGTGAAAGTACCCAGAGAAAATTTCTGAGATGCGAGGAGAGATTCTGTATCAATTCTTCTCAGCGCCCAGGGACCAGATCAGGTGTGAAGCACATGGGGCAGCCCCACTGAGACAGTAGCTTTCTATATGTCTACAGGGAGCTGAAACTAGCAGCTGATTAGTGCCAATTTGTCCTGGCATCATGGGAAAACCTGGGTATTTTTTATGTACTGTCAGCTTTCACAGTTGTATTTTAATGGTAGGACCTCATGCTCATGAAATGATAGGCAGGACTGCATTCAAGCCTCAGTTATGCCTTTGTAACACCACTGAATTCAAGCAGTAACTCAGGACAGAGTCTAGGCCAATAGAACTTTATCAAATGCCATCTCCCTGAGATCTCTATTTCTAAATGGACTTTTTAGTTAGCAAAGAGAAATAAATGTCCAGCAAATTTCTTGAGAAAGCTATTCCCTTTGAAAAG
This sequence comes from Coracias cyanogaster, assembly GCA_033124195.1. NCBI lineage: Eukaryota > Metazoa > Chordata > Aves > Coraciiformes > Coraciidae > Coracias > Coracias cyanogaster. The sequence goes on from JAVSBS010016842.1 coordinate 20,749, forward strand.
TAAAACAAACATTTATAATAGATTAAACAAACAGCATTAGCAAGAAAAACAGCAGGCAGTACCAGAGACATGCCAAAGAAGATAAGATCCTCTATTTGATCTTAGTATTTTTAAAATAATCTGTGTTAGTCAGTGTGTCTTAATGTGCTGTTGTGTTATCTCAATGACTTTGGTACTGTATCTCTGCTACTACTACCCTTTTGCCCTCAGGCATTTGCTTATATAAATTATAACTGAACTTAATATAAGAGAGCTGAACCAGAATTAGCAAGTGTCCACCCATTCTGAAAAGATTGAAAGCTGTGATGTTTGTCAGGCCCCTAGCTGTTTTCTCTACATTACAGTGATAAGAGCTCTTCCTGGAAGCCTTAGCTGACATAACATTGAAAAGTATATGCTTTTTTGCTGTCTACATTATGAATGGCATTATTTTTAGTGTATTTATATTTTTTAAACTATTTATCACAAGGGCAAGAACAGACCACAATTATCTTCCTACTATTTACTTCTTTTGTTATTTCAGTGAGGAGTGTTAAAATCCACAATGGAACTGGTTCTAGGCAAGCAAATGCTGTCAGGAACACTGTCCTGTGCCATGTAAATTTTTGTTCAGAATCACTTAGCTTCCATGAATGCTGTGTAGTGGCTTTTCATTTCTTGGTGGCTTATTCTCCCACTGAAGACCAAAGGATTGAGAACTGCACCTGCTATGAGTATTACTGGAAGCTGTGTGTTTAAATCTTCCTAGGAATCAATGCAAGAAAAAGCTCTATCTAATTAAAGCTAATCTATGTTTCTAGAATAGCAGCACTTCAAATATTAATTTTGAGGCTCAGGAACGATATGCAACTCATCAAGTAAAACATCCAGTTTAACATTGGAGGATTCTAGGTTGCAGAATTCCTGTTGATGTCAGTGGAATGTAGAGCCCATAATTGTGGAAAATGCTTAAAACCTTCCAGTAGAAGTACCTAAATTAAGGGAACAACCCCTTCGATAAGGAAAGAGTCAAGGCTGCATCTGCTTGCTAAGACTTTTATCCAAAATTTGAATATTTTTATAAACACAGCATGCAAATAATATTAGGAATAAATCTGAGTACTTTCCTGGCATGAAAAGAAGAAAGTATGAAGACCTAGATAGATAAGAGATAGATCTTGGCAAATAATATTGCAGGCACTGTAACAAAAGGGACCCCTGCGTGTCCTGAAAAGCAACACAATCTGGTTCAACAGTGGATGCCAAGGGTATTGTCGTAACAGGGTGGGTGCTGATGGACTACAGCCTCTCATCCAGTTATAAACACAGCACTTACAAGGTGTTGTGAGTCAAAAAGCTCTCTTGTTCTGTCATGTTGGGCAACCACATGTGAAAATCATATGGGATTAGCTCACATTGTTTGACCTAACTATGTTGCTTGAGAATTCTGCAAGAATAATACACCTCATTTGCCCCCTTCTTCTTTCAAGCCCCGATGCCTGCTGCAGAGGCCAGGCACAAGTACTCTCCAGGCAACAAAAACCTACCTCATACCAGAATATTAATCTCTTACAATTGTTGTTCATATAAAGTATCTGTAGTGGGTCTGGCTGAGCTGGTTTTCCCCACAGCTGCAGTGTTTTTGTGCTGGGAGCTAGAAGGGTGTTGAT
>JAVSBS010016842.1:34109-54819 GCA_033124195.1 Coracias cyanogaster
GCACCCTTATATACATGCATATATCCGGTATCTTAATCCTAGATATCACAATCCTGTATCATAGTCAGTAAAGAATGAGTCTTATCAAGCCTAATAATCCGAAAAATCCTTTAACAATCCACAAACCGCAAAACCTCTACCAAAGAGCAGGAAAGGAATGTCGCGTAAAGAAAAGAATCTTAAATGCCTCCCACTGCCGGGGAAGCCTGAATCCGAGTATGGTGGAGGAGGGGAAAAACCGATGCTGTGGGATTGGCACCAAGCTAAGATGCTGCCTGCCCCACTGTTGCTGGCGCTGCCCCAATCCAGGGGGCACCACACCAAGAAACCTGCTGCTCCAAGCTGGGAGCATTGCAGAAAGAAGCCGCGCAATTCTAAACTGGCGCCATATTGAAGAAGCCACATGCTGCTGCCGAAAAATTGCAGCAAAAAGCCGTCATCATCGCCGTCAGAGAGACTCCGATCGCACCGAAAAGCTGGCAAGTCACCACCATCATCAGAACTGCCCAAGTCTGCTGACCGAACATTGCCACACGCCAGAAGAGGGTAGAAACCAACATCTATACACACACGCACGCACCACACCACACCAGGTTGACTAAGGGGGAGTGAGTGGGTGGGCGTATCTGGTAATAAACTTGTTAAATACTCATTGATCTCCGTGGCTGCCTACGAGCTTGTTGGGGTAGTATCCCGCTTTGCCCTCGATCCTCTTCCCTTTTTAGAGGCGGTACGGATGCTGGCGCCTGGACCATGACACCTTCACAGCTTCAACTTGAGAAAATGTTTCCTCTTCTCCTCCATCTCCCCAGAAGCTATTCCAAGAAACACCCTCCCTCCATGTCTTTCTTACTCTCTCCAAACCTCAGGTTTCAACAAATGCTTCAGTATCTATCAGTGTTTTACTAGACATTCAGGAGCTTTTGATTTCCTGAGCCTACACCCTACCTGCTCAGGAAACTTCCAAGTGCTGACTAAACTTTCATAGAAACAGCAGACATTTGATTTTCTCCGTCCCTTGTCACTAGAGACCCATTATCTTAAACTCTCTGATCTTTAATTTTCTTCCCCCCATGCCTGTATGTGTCTCTTGTCCTCATCTTTCTTTTCTTTCATACCAATCTGCTGCAGACCTAATTCTACATTTTCTCACTTTTCTCATTGAGATAACATTGTATCTCATGCATAAATAAATACATGCATAAATAAATGTGTGTAAAGTCATGTATGGATAAATAGACATCATGGTAACTACAGGACTTGACGGTGACCTCTTTTTTCTAACCCTTCCTATTGGCTTTTTTTGCTTATGCTTTTTCTCATGTTATTTCATACTAGTATCTTGTCCTCTTTGCTATCTGAGGGCATGAAACACATTATTTATTTGGCAATTCTATTAAGATAAAAATGGAATAATTCATACAAATGTACTTCTTAGATCCACCTGAGCTCTTGCTTATTTCCTTAGGCAAAATTAAGAGAAATGGTTGAGTTGTCTTCTCTAGAGAACATGTTAAGGTCTAATGAACATAATGCAACTGGGAAATGCAGGACTTTTAAGGCCTCTCCAAGATACAACTCCTTCTAGTTTTCCCACTGAAGGAGTACATCACTGTCATTATGGGTAAGGGTTGCAAAGACCACTTAAGCATTATACTGTTTTCTGCTTTATTTCTATGACATGAATTTTTGTCTCTCTCTGTTTTGTTTTGTTTTTTTTCGATATGAATCTCAATCCATTTCCCACAATCTTATCTTTTTCAGTCTACAGAATACCTACAATAAATACAGTTATCGTCTTGATAGACATTGTTTTGAACTCTCGATCACAGGGTGAATATTTCAATGTTGTGATAACATCCAGTATCTCCCTATTTCACATATTTTCTGATAACAAACACCTCAATTCACTTACACAGTTGCAAGTCTTTCTCAAACATCAATAAATATTTACTTTGTAGGAGAAAAACTGGCTTTTTAGCCTTTAGTTCCTCTAGTACAAACTGTTGAAAGAATCAGACTATGTAACTTATCATTCAAAGACAACTGGAACTGTTCTATTTGCAAATATTCAATGTCCCAGAGGTCTGAAAATATTAGATTATTTTTTTAGCCACTGAGGTGATATTCATTAAACAAGCACTTTGATTTACTTCAGGGTACTTTAGCCACTGGTATAAGCCACTAGCTGAGCACACAATATTTAGGAAGTCCAATACAATCGTAGAAGTAGCACACAGAGTACCATTAAGTACACTAAAGAGTCTGTGAAAAGACGCTAGGGGAAGGGAGAGAAGAGGAGCAGATTAACAACAAACTATTCAGTCATGAGATATACTTTATATATCTTTCTCTTTAATCTTAGTTTACTTTGCAACTAATTATCTATTGGTTTTGCCAAATGAATTATCACACTTTTATCTTAGCTGCCCATTACAACAAAGATCTTAACTGATGGCTGACTTGTAACTAGTCACTATAGGAAATATACTCTAATGAAAATTATGTTATATCTGTACAGTCAGGAAATAATGGTGAGTAGTCAAAATATTGAAGTTCTCAAAAAAAATCAGAAAACATAGATACAACAGTGTATTTATGCTTTCCAAACAGATTTTTGGCTTTGTCTTTTCTCATAGCATGGGAAAAATTACAAAAAGTTCTTTGATAAGACTGTGTGCAAAGCAGTGAGCCATAACTCAAACTTAGGGTGAACTGAAATTCATAATGAGCTCGAGCTGTATTCATTCACACATTTTATGTATCATTTTTATATGTTTATTATGCTTCACTACATTCAAACCTGTACTTTTTGCTTTAGGTCAGCTAGAGAATGGCCTAGTTTTATGCTCATTCCCGCCCATTTGGAGTCATGGAAATAACAGAGAAAATGCTATTTTCTGTCTTTGGGGTTGCAGAAATATATTGTTGTAGAGTCCTGCTCATTCAGAGTTACTCTTCAGAATGAAAGGAGGTTGGGTGTCCAATGTGGGTGGTGCAGGTGGCGACAGAGTGTTGCTGAAGTACAGCCTCAAGACCATGAGCATTTATAGCTCCATCCATCCCATACGTTAGTTTTTGTAAGACAGACTGAATACTCTGAAGTGTTCCACAGCTACTCCAATTGATGAATGTGGCTAGGGATGCCTGCCTGTGAAGACACTGGAAGAGCCAATAATCCTATTCTGTTCTGGAATATTTTCAGTATGAAAAACTACATATTTTTGTAATAGAAAAAATAAATTCTCCAAAGCGGATGCTGAGCATAATCTTGCTTCTGAAAACAAACAAAAGATACTTTCTCCTAGAACAGAATAGAAGTGGACTACTCTTGTCCTCTTTACAGTCTCTATATACCCACGAGGACAGTCATGTTGACTCAGAAATACGAGTGTAGAGTAATAAAAACTTGTTCCATCATGTGGAATTTTTTTTTTCAGTTATTATTCCACAGACTTTCAAACGTTTTGTGTGCCTCTGAAAAATAAAATGCCTTGTTCTACCTAGCCAGGAAACACAAAACTCCATCTTATTGACTATCAGCAGTAAGCATATTAATACTTACACATACAGTGTTTCTCCTGACGCATTCTGACATTAACTACCCTGGGAAAAATCCTGGAGTATTCCTAGTGAAATGGCAAAAATAAATCTAATTTTTAATGGAAGCTTAGATCTCTCCAGAGCCCTTTTTCATCCTGAGGTTTTAGTCATGCAGGACAGAGCCCATTATAAAAAAAGAGCAGTGAAACAATATTGTGGAACAGTTCACATTTACTCATTAATGAGAAGTTCTGATACAAAACTGGACATTTCTTGCTAGGTGGAATCTTTTCATTCTCAGTTTTGAGAAGGGGGAAGACAGCAGAAAGGGAGGAGGGGGAATCCTTTAATTGTTAGTGCAGGTTTTAAACTGACAAGCCTCAAAGGCAGAATATTGACTCTTTGATCTTAAAAGGGTTGTAAAAGGATGGTCTCACTTGTGTTTATTCAAATATTTGCAGGTAAACGCTGATAATCTAAACTGAGCCGAAGCTGCAGAATTTAACATAAGTGATTTGCATATCAAGAGCCTCAGAATAAATACCAATTCAGAGATCTTAAATGTTGTCAAAAACTAATCATGACTTGAAATTAACTTGGGGCTTTCCTACATATGGAAGTCTGTGCTCAGAAAGCAAAAGAGCTCATTGGCAACCATTAGTCTAATAGATGTGCTTAATCTGCACTAAGAGGGTTTTGTGGTAGCTGTAGGTATATTCAGTCACATACCTGGTGGTTTTTAGGCATATCAAGAGCAAAAGGGCAGCCTGGCAGAGTAGAGAAGAGCTGAGCTGATATGCTGTACAACCTCACCATTGGATGTTGTCCACTGGAGAGATCCTTTGGATATCTGTAGGTGATTCTAGTTAATAGTTGAGAGAGCTGCATCTCATGAGCGCTCTTGTAAGCAACTTGCATTTTGCTGTTTCTGGGCAGAGTTGTTAATTCTTGAACTAATGGATTCTTGACAAGTTGTTTTATTATTTGTAATTATTTGTATTTCAAGTAAAGGTATCACAGTTTCTAAATTACTTGATTGTCCCCAAAACCTATTTTTAGCACCTGGTTCCTGCTACTTATTTTACAGCTAATGACTTCTTGGCATAATTTTGTGTCTGTTACTTGACTAAAGGAATGTACATCCTGTATGAGCACTGAGTGACCAGTGTGGAAGTACAGAACCTTCATACTTGCTCTCCAAAAGTTAACAAAAATTGTCTATGTTTGAGAAGTCTTCTGTGTGCACAAATACTGCAACTGATGAAATAAGATACTAATCATAAGCTTTTATCAAGTCAGGTCTCCTGTACTGCCAAACTTAACAATGTGAGATAAAAGTTTCAGCCTCTTAGTTCCCTTGGAGAAGTGTTTAGGACATCAGCATGAATAAAATAGACTAGGAAATAATTTTAATTTGTGCAAAAATTTGGTTTCTTTTGTCTGACCTGATATGTTGTTACATGGGAAGAGTAGCCAATTACAGTGTTGTAGAGTTAGGTCAGCACTTCAGTCCTCTTTCTGTACATTTCTGTACATTGTCAATTTGAATCTCACATAGACAACAGAAGTCTTTAAGACTAAGACTAGTTCTGGGATTAGAAATATATTAATGACAGGCTCCCACATAAGGGAAAATTAGCAGGAAGCAGCAGGCTTTTTCAGCTAGTCATTACTTACTCAATTCCCTCTTCAGGTGTTTGTTATGCACAAGATCTTTCTATTTTGATTGATCCGGGGTGGCATGTCCTAAGTTTGAGCTGGTGACATTACAGGTTATTCTACAGCAAATAAAAGTGGTATGTTACAAATAAATACAGCAACTTGGTAAATCATAGAAGGTGAGTATAGGTTTCAGTTTTCGAGAACTCAGCCTCCGTGAAAACTGATTGTCTACTGAATCCAGCTGTAGTCTTGGGTTGAGATTTTCATAGGAAACTAGGCATTGTATAGTAAATTAGATACCTTTTTAAAGACCTGAGTCTTAAGAAGTATAACTGGAGTCCCTCTTTTTAGAGCTCACGTCCCAAGATAAAGTTTCCTGTTAGTACAGTCACATTTGGCCATGATTTTGTTTGGAACTATTTAGAATAAGAAAAGTTTTGAGTAATAACTAGGTTATTTTTATTTCAATAATTAAAAAAAAAATGTTGGACAGAGTAAGAAAGCAATGTTTGAGAGTTTGTGGAAATTCTGATTATTTTCTTCGTTAGAAGAGAAGACTGAAATCCTTCCTTTGAAAGGAAGGAAGATCTGCCAGCACAGGGGAGAAGCCGGAAAGCTAACAGAAGCACTCAGCACCTACCTAATGCCAGCTCTGCCCTCTGATGATGGTACTAAATTCTGACAATCAGAAAAACTTCTGTGCTGATGTTGCCATAGTTCCCTGAGCTCAGCACCTGCAATCCAGCTGCCTCCCCGCTGCGATGACTCATTGACATTTCAACACTCTACTTCGTCCACCTTATTGACTTTCCAACTTCCTGCCTTACTGCTTTATTCTCTGGTTCTCTGTGCACTTTTCATGGTCCCATTCTACCCATCTTTTATTAGTCAGTTGTCCACAGCTCATCTTTCTCTGAAATTTTCATTTGCCTTTTAGGATGTATTACTATAGCTTTTCTACTGCTCTCCCCACAGCACTTTTCTTCGTTTCCAGCTCCTGTCCACAGAACACAGAGTGGTTTGAATATCTGGACACTACCCCAAGTTATTATTTTTATAAAATGGAATAATAACTAACTAACAAGCAGTCACACTTGGTCATTAACACCATGGATCTAATCTATACTGTTTCATGAGCTACTCAAGCCTTTTAATAAAGAAGGTTTTAATTCTGAAATTTAAGTGTATATGCTATAGTTTTTGACCAAAAAATGAATGCAGTTCTCGAGTTCAGCTACTTTGTGTGCAGTTGGCCAATGTGTACAAAAAAAGACCTTAGAATCTGGTGTTTGGTTTTTTTTTTTAATTTGTGCTAATATTTTTGTTTTCAATACATATCTGATGATCCCATTGTATTTTTTCAAAAACGCAAATTGAATATTTTCCCCTTATAAAACCTAAAGCACACACTCAAAGATTAGGTTAAAGCTGACCAAAACTTTCACACTATCACCCCAGGTTTTTCTACATGATAGCAAGTTAAGGGCTAAAAAGAAAAGTAGAATTGTTTTGGTATATGATTTTAGCAAGGTCAGATTCTGGGTAGAAGTGTCTGCATGCTATTAGAAAGGTTATTGGATATTACATGGTCTTCATCTTTATCACTGAAAGTGATGAGTTATAATGCAGTAGCTTTTTTAGTTCCTTGCTAATGAGGAATTGCAGGCTTAATACATGCCCCTAGAAGAATATGACCTTTTGACTTATTCATTTTACATATGATAGCACTGTAAATTTTATTTCAGGTGCAGTCTGATCCTATATTGCACCAAACCCCTTCTCAAAAATCTCCATTTCTGATACATGAAGAATTCTGAACACCTCAAGAAATTCTGTTTATGAATCTTAATGTTACTTTTTGGACTAAATACACGTGGGAAGAATATGAACAGCCAGCTGCTGACTGTTCAGTCTCACTAAATGTAAATGAAGTTATAGTGTTCTGGACCTCAGAAGATCTAGCCCCGTGTACTTGGGGTATTTCAACAACAAAATCTTAGGCTTTTGGTCCCACTGGTATATGATTGTGTTAAATACATTGAGTAATTCAACTGACTTTTCTGGGACTGCTCAAGCCCCTAAAGTTGATATTACAGTTGTAGGCTCATCACCTTCACATGGGGGAGAAATATTTCTGTGGGTTTTTCTTATTTCAGTTCAGGAGCGTTGTAATTGTAAGTTCTTGTGAGTGAAACTAAGACTACATCACCAGGTTTATGGCATTATTTCACTTTACAGTCACTGTCATAAAAACCAGATTAATTTGGCTCTATTGTATATATTTTACACATTCTTTCCTAAGAATGAGTTTGCGATAAGACTTTTTTTTCTTTTTCCATAATAGTTTTTTTGTTACTTGGCTTCCAAATTTTAATGCCTAATACGATCTTTGAAAAGCTATAAACTTTTAACAGACTTTAAACATAAAGTGAATGAATAAATTGCCAGGGAGTCTGTGGTTTGATCCCAGGAAATCCTGATTAATAGCCTTTATTGTTTTTTTTAGACCACCCTGAATACATTGTTGAAAACAGTTGACTCATTTTATAGCCATTTAGATTGGAAATCAACGTACTAAATTTATGTCAAATTTTTAAAAAACACTAAATGAAGACATAAGAATTTATATTTTTTCATATACAAGCATATGCTGAGCACATTTCTCACTCTATTTAGTTCAGTCTTGTAAATATATAATTCTGTACATTTGCCAACCACATAAAATCTATTTTTAATATAAAAAGGGCCTAATCCAAAACCAGTGTAATTAATGTGAAACTAATTGTATTTATAACATTCGTATTGATGTTCATGGATCAGGACTTCCACATTTGAAAGTGAAACTAATTCCCATGTGTGTTTTAGGATCCTTTCCAGTAATATTTTTTGGTAGGAAATGGAAAATGTAAAATAATTTTGCATGACAATTTGCCATATAATCTTTTTCTCTGCTTATTTAATGTGTTGTTTATATAAACAGTATTTTAAGAACATGGTAGTAGCATTTTATTCATTGTTAGCTGTAATATCAATTAAAACAAAGATGTACTTACTGTTGGTCTAAATTTTGACATTACTAGTCAAGGTCAAGACATAGAGTTAAACTGGGTCATTTTGCTTTAATAACTTGGGAATCTTTGGTGCTGATCACCTTACAGAAACTTAATTTCTTTATAGACTAGATTTCCAGAAACTTGAATGGGTTTTGATGTGCATGGGTCCGAGCAAAGGTGACAAAACAGGGCCTATAGTATGAAAGTGCGGTACAAAAGGGCTTTGTCTCTATAGAAGATGTTTTCATGTATATGTGCTGTGTTCATGTGCACTCAGAGAATGGATGGGGTTTTTTCTAATTGAAAATGGGAATTTTTTGCTCATAGTATTTACAATAATAATATAGCAAAAGAAACGAAACAATCTTTTACAATGCTACTACAGAAAGCTGATTATTGAAAAAATAATTTGCATACTGTGCAAAATTTAACAAAGCCCATTGAGTAAAAAAGTAAACAAAACACATATACAAACCTATGATAGCTAAGTAGCAATAAATAGAATATATTTGCATTGTCTTTACAATATGCTCTGATTTGCTTTTTCTTCTCAAGAAGAAATAAATGATTTTCCACGTAATAGAAAATTGAGTTTACTATTTCTAAAATGCTCTTACCATAGAAAAAGGAAACATATTTTAATATTAGTGCTTATCACAGCATTTAAGGCATCACCATCCCCCCTTAAGCTTTCTATTCTTAAATAAAAAAGGAAAAATCCCATTGTTTTCCTAGGTTCACTTTGCTTCTAGTGATTGATGTAGAATTTTACTGCCATCCAATGGTAAGGACCTATTATAGCCTAAGTAAATGTCTAATGCTTTTTGATCAAATTGCAGTCTAGGGAATTTAACTTATGTAGTACACTTAGAACTTACATCAATACATCTCTGTTCGCTACACTGTGAGAAGGAAATATGACTACAGTTTCAATTTATTCTGTGTTTCCTAATTCAATTCCACTCTGAATTACTAATATTGTGGTACATAATTACCTAAATGAATAAATCAACCTAAGCTACTCACTAAAAAGAACATTAGTGTATAATATTAATTTTTGCATGTACTTTGTCATGTTAGTTTAAGAGATTCCTTTCTCTACACTTAAGAGCATTTTCCTAGTCAGCAAAATATCCTTTTGCCACAATACTCTTCTCCATTTTACTTATGATGTCTGGAAATTTTACAGTTGTTATTGTACACTAAAAAATTGCTTTATGACTTTCAAACGCGTTGGGGGAGGGGGGGTGTGCATTTTTTTTCCTTTTACTCACATGCACATGAACCTCTAACACAGAAAGACAGCTGCTTAAAACTATAACCTGAAATATATGGATTTCAGTATACTTTTATTCTCTATGCTTTCCAGATTCAGCTTCAACTGGTAGTCTAACCTAACAGTCATCTTCTAGGATTCAAGAAGGAATTTAGCATTAACATACTTCATTTTTTCCCAAGTATTTATTTTAGAGAGGAAACAATATAGATACATCTAAAGGAAATATCTTCAGACCATGGGAAAGAATATAAAGTCTTATAACAAAAAATTGCAATAAATACTAGCTGTTAAAGGCAAAAAAACCCCAACCCTACCAGGATGGGGGAAAATATGATTAGAATAAAAGAGAAAAATAACACAGAAAATTAATAAACTCTGTTATTTTTATTGTCTCATTCTAGCTGGAATTTTCCCCATGTACTGTCACTTCATTAGGACTGGACTGCATTCCCTGGTAAAGCCAATAGACACACTTGAAGTTATATAAAAGACTCAAACTGAGTCCCAGTCATGCATTCCTATCTCCTCTTACAGATGGCTACTTGTTTTCCCACCTGTATATTTCAATACAAGCATTTGTAAAAACTATTCTGGCTTCTCACAAAGATGCAAAGATGCAGTGGATATCTACTTTAAAGATCACAACATTTTGGTACAATTTTTAGATGTTCTGTTCATCTCTTGTCATTATATGAATTCTTTTTAACAACTCTGGCCACAATCCTTGACTATTACCATAGCTGTATAGAAAGATACATCTCTACAGCATGTAGGATTATTGGAGATGAAGCAAGAAACAGAATATAGAATGAAGTCCAAAAAGACTCAGACATATACCTTATGTGTCCATGCCTTGAACAAATTCTACACTTATGAAAACAATTAGAAAATTAAAACTTCTAGATAGAGATATATATATATCTATCTAGAAGTTTTATATATATATATAAAACTTCTATAACAGAAATATACTGACATTAAAGAGAACAAAGTCTTTGAGTTGTATGTGCAGAGAAAAGAACATTATGCTTAAAAATATCAATGTTAAAATAGGTATGCATATGCTATTTGCCTCTTTAGTGCTTTAATACTAAAAGGATGGGTGTATTAGAAAAGTACAAACAGAAAATGAGGATCGTGGGAAGTTATTTTATTATTTTATTTATTTTGTATTACTATCAGGACACCACAACTGCCCTTGGAAAACACAGCTTACTCTTCTGAGTATTGCTATATTAGCAATTGATTGGAAAATGCGTGAAAAATTTCACTACAGCTTTAAATTTGAAAATTAAAGTTTCATGCAATGTTGATGTTAATGAACTTTACAACTGGGAGAAACAAGGGTAGATTTCCATGTTATCATGACATACAGATGTGTTTGGTCCTCCCCCAACCCCACAGATTTTAGATTGTCAAAGAGCACCAATCTCAGAAAAGCAGTGTAGGTAAGTACAGCAAAGGTGAGTGTTCTTCCTTGGGAATATCCATTTATTGTTAGCTAAATTGTTATTTAATTTTCTAAAATGCTCTTATTGCTATAGTCCTCAACGTTTTTGCTGTATATGCTCATGCAAATTTATTGAGTGAAATCAGTTTTAAATTAATGTGTGGAAAAAGCTACGCTTTAACTTCTATTTTAATACTCCAAGTCAATATACCTTTCACAGAGCAGATACTTCCTCATGTTCCTCAAAATTCATGTAATCAGTTTCTATAAATAGATGGGAGGAAAAATTTAATTTCAACCCATTCTTGTTTCATGTTTTGAATAATAGGTTGTTTTGTTTCTATTTTTTTCTTCTCTGTGCTTTGAAGCAAAAGTCTGTGTGACAGCTAACAAAGCTGCCCTGGCTTTGTAGCCCTTATTTTATGAGACGTGAGATAACATGCTCTCTGCATGGGTCTCCAAGAGTTTAGCTGGCCACAGCACACGGGCAGACTTCAGGAAATGGAGACTTCTCCCCCACGTCTGCCCACAGATGTGTGCAAGGGGCAGCTCTCTGCTAGCAGAGGGCACTGCAGATCACAGGTGTAGCACAAAGAGGGAGTCTGGGAGTTGAGTGAGTTGTGCCTGGTGGATCTGGGACTATACCATCGCTCCAGTGTTCCTCCCCACACAAGCAGAGCTGGTAAAGTGGAGACCATGGAGAATACAGCGTGTAGTAATGGGCTATAGTTGCCTTCACTTGGCTATTTCTCCTGCTGCAGGAAATATCATCAGTCTATCCATCCATGACTTCTTTTGGCCAACAGAGAGGGAGAGCCTGTGTGGTGACATGAGGCAGCACATGTAGCCCTACCACCAACAAGAGAGCAAGAGGGATCACCCGGCCACCAGACTCACCCCAGGAGAACTTTCTGCTCATCACCTCCCTCCTTTCACTCTCCCCACATGTTAATGCATATTCAAACAACGCATCAAAATAACCGGAAGGCAAACCACCACTGAATCGCCAGCCCTCATTCCTGAATAAGCTGCTCACAGTCAATTGCCTTTTTCCTAGTTTAATTTTCTTTGTGTGTATTATAATGCTGTGTGTTCAGTGACGATCACTTCTGTGAAGCTGCACTTCATTTCCTCTGACCATGAAAACTGTGATCTGCTTTACTTGCCTGAAACAAGTATCACGCACAGATTTTAATTATTTAGTCATGATTTAGCATGCATGATATATGGGTATCATTATCAATAGCTGCAATATCTCTTCTTTTGGCTATTTAACATGAGGAAGATGCTCTTTGTTATTAACATCTGTTCATCAGGGACACAGACCTTCTCAGCATTACTAGCACCTTCTGTTTTTGTCAGGAGAAGGGAAAGTGATCAAGAGCCTCATCAGAGCCTAATTTGGCACTGATGTGTTTTCCTTTCTCTTAGCATAGCCTACATCTAAATTGTCCCTTAAAATTACAGTAGCTTCTAAAATACTGCTCAATAGCTAGATGTGACTAGACATAGACTAAGATGGTACAGATATGAATGTAACATTATTTAAATGTTATGGTTGTGTGTGGGCTACAAGATGAAAAATAAGTTAATAAAAGATGTGGTGGAATTAGAAAATAAGATTAGTGAATTGCTTGAGCCGTGAAACCATCTTCTAGCTATGAAAAAATGGCTAATCTTATTTTTCCCTCACTAAGCTCATTCTAGTTTTTCCACAGCCCAGTGAAGGCCTCATAGCAGAAATGTCCCCTTTTTACATTTACCTTGTTATTATAGCAGGCATTTTATTAAGCGTTTTAAGGACAGATCTTCGGTTCGCAGTAAAACAAGGCTCTGATTCTTCACAGCTTTTCTCCAGTGATGTTACAGTGGAGGCACGGAGCCATTTGCAGAAGGGTGCCTCTGCTCAGCCGCTTTCCAGGTGGGTTAAACCTGAAGGGATGGATTTACTTTCAGGAAAGATCCCACTTGAACTCTTTTGTAGATCACTCTTAAAGCAAAAGTAAACAAAAAAAGGGATTTCTATGACAGTTTTTGATCCTGTGAGTGCTGCGAATATCAACCAAAAACAATGTTTGTGCTCCAGAGCAGGATCTTATTTCTTCCTAAAAGAAAGCATCAAAATCTGATCATGTAGATAAAAGAGAAAACTTCTCATGATTAAAAATCCAGCTCCCTATGGTTTTGACCTGGAAGACATTTTAATTATCTATCTAACATCTTGCTATTTCTGGAATTTTGACTGCAAATGTTTCTGACATAGTGTTTCATAGAGTATCCTTTCTTCATACTGTGCTTTTTTTGTACTCCAGATGTACAGTAAACAACAAAAGCTTGTTTTATCTTTTACTCTCCATCAGATGAAAGTGAAAGATAAGTAGAAGGGAAAAATGAATTTGAAGAATATATTTTAATTATAGCTATCTTGCTTATAATCTAAAAGTCCCATAATAATCTCAAATGTGTTTTACCAAATATACCCAAACTACACATAAATGAAAAATCCAAACGTTAACACTACTTTGAATAAATTTTTAAAAATTCGGCTAGGAAAGCCTTACAACCTTCTCATTTTGCCAGGCAAAAATATTCAGTTTTGAACATAATTATTATTTTTAATCAATTTTAGCAAATTTCAGTCCCATGCTGTCAAAAACTAGCACCACAGAAAAAAAAAAAATAATTGCCATGATAATCATTTTGCTTCTGAATACATAAGTAAAAGTAACTCAATTGTCAGGGTGATTTTCCAAGTGTAATCCAGCCTGTGGGATAATATTCCTACTAACAATATGTGAGTGAGAACCTAAATGCAGCACATGAAAGGTAGATATCAAGTTTACAGTGGAATGTCTTTAAAGTTAACATTAGAGTGAGCACATAGAGTTTTTAAAGCATGGAGGAGTTACATGTTCTAAATGAGAAATATGAAGAAACCTGGACAGACTCAACCTCTGCCCAGTGCTTGAGTGGTTTCTAAAATTGCCTTGTCACTATTTAGAGTAATGGACTAATGGTTTAATACAACTAAAATCTCATTAAAAGTTTTCTCAAGTTTCAATTTCCTAGATTAGTCCCTAAGTTTAATTGTTATGAAGCATATGACTGGTATCTGTCAGGCCAGGTTTGGACTAGGAGAAAATATCTACACTGTGAAAGTGAATGTAGCGATAGGATGTGCGAGCTGGTGAAGATCTTAACTTTGCAAGGCAGAACTGTGCTGTGTAGCTTGTCCAAGCGGGGTTTAACTTTGTTACCCAAGCAGTATTCACTATGGCAGTTGGAAGTGCTTGGCTGAAGCATAACAGTGTGAAAACATGGCTGGCATTATTACATCAACAATTAATTCAGGATTTGTAAAAGAGAAAGGATTTTATAAAACAATTCTTTAAACTAGGGGTGTGGTTTTGTGAGATAGATGTCTATACATGTCCTTTTCACATGAGAAGAAAAACAAAGAAAAATGAACTAGTGAATTTATACGTACTTTGTAAAACCAGAGTAACCACTTAGATGATAATCTAGGTCGTCTTTGTGTCCAGTATGTACTTCTGTAAGTTCATCGATACCTACATCCATAACCTCATATTGAGCTGGAATATATCATTAGAAAGCCTGCTTTTTTAAAAAGTGGTCGTGTTAAACTCATTTTATATGAGGGGCTTGATAGCAAACATTTTCAGCAGGAGATATTAAGTTAAACAGTATTACCATAAAAATAAACTGCAGTGTTATTCCATTTGCATTGTCAACCAATAGATGACTGTTAATAATTCTAGCAAGGAGGTCTGCAGGAAGTGATTCCTGTATCTTTTTGCTTCTGCCTCTTTTCTGCTCCCCTGAGTAGAAGTGCTGTTTTAGAGGCTGATGTAGTCAGCATTCATTGTGAATTTTTTGTGCCATGGGTGCAGGAACAGATCAGGATCACCTCTGTGTATTAGCTCACGTGCAGCAGCACAGAAGCTGCTCTCTGGTACAGGAAAGTGCAGCTGGTCTCCTGCCACACAGTGCCTGAGCCAGTATACCTGCTATATCTATGACAGCTGTGTATATGCTCAGTTCCATTGCTATCTGTCTGTGTTTCCATGGAAGGAGGTAGAGGAGAGGTAAGCTACCTCAAAGCCAGTCACATCCAGCTGAGGTGTACTAAGTGCACTCAGGTTGTGCCCATTGAACTGAATATGTGGAAATCCTCTTTTGGTAGCAGTCACATTTCAAAAGGGCTGTTTTGTATAGATATATGGCTGCATTAATGCATGGACCCATTCATGTGTAACGCTGGCCTTAATATAGTAACCTCTAGGAAACCAGCTGCTTAGAGCATAATGCAGGTATACCAAATAGCTCCAAAGATCGCTTTGATACAGCAAAACTCATAATATTTTGGAGCTGATTGGTTAGTTTATCTCAGCCAAGTCCAATTTCTCACAGAGATGCTGTGTGATATATGTGTATTGTGCTGGGTTTGAATTTTGCAAGACTTTTCTTCTCTGGGCATTTGCATCAACTATAACCAAGTCCCTCATTCTCAGAGAACGAAGAGTTGACTGTGTTTGGAGAGTTGATGGCTCACATATTACAAGCAACCCACTGGGAGCTGCTGCTGAGCTACTCTAACCTACACAAACTGCTGTGGCAGTGCCTCTAAGCTGAGTAAATGTAGAGCTTGCCTTTGCAAGCACCACCTTCCACTTGAAAATATCGATTTACTGCTTCTTCCCAAAAACACCATCCAAACCTTGTTCTCCTTGGAGCCCAGGAATGTTTAAAACGTGTATGGGGGGCAAAGACAGCTTTAAAAAATGTCTTGCATACTCAACTCTGATTTTGATCCACAAATTCACCTGCCCTTATGTGCATTTTGATAATTCGGGCAATGTCATAAGTTTTCTGAGCAACCACTTCTGCTCAGTATCTGTGCACATCACATTAATGCTCTGATACAGTAACAAGTCATAGGGCTATCAAAACTCACTGCTACCTACTAGTGAGGCAGCCTTATGTTGGCAAAAATCAATGCAGGAATTGAATTTGCAATAGGGTTCTTTCCAAGTATATATAAAGCTTTAAGTTAATGAAATAATGCTAGCCAGCAATGAGGGTGCCTGAAAAATTCAGAGATAACTCATACCACATTTCATGCTCTGATGAAATGTATTCACTTCTGAAACAGGGTTCTGAAGAACGTTCTGGGCTGTCACCTTCCCTGTGCCATCCATGAAGTATTAACTGCTGCACTCCCCTTGGGAGCTGTGCGTTTGTGGGGTGCTCCATCCCTGGATGTGGGCTATTAAAGTCTGAAGACTAAGCTTGCCTAACTGGTTGCTGGAGGGAAGAAGTGAGACAGCTCTCTGTGGTGGGCACAAAAGACCTGATTTGGGGGTTTTCCCTGGGCTGCTTTGGCTTGGAAACTGGAGGAGTCGACTGGAAGCGGTAAGTGATTTACATGGATGTTATGGTCATGAATCCATGCTGGGTAACAGAAAACGGTGCTGTTTTAAAGAGAGGTGGCAATAAGTAACAGATTTGTGAAGGAAGGAGTACCCAGTATCAAGTTAGTCTGTTGAAGCAGCTATTCCTGTGGCTCCCAATTTCTTTCACATCGGAGATTCTGAGGAGTTATATGTGGGTTTAGTGCGAGGGGCTGTTTAGCAGAGTGGAGGAAGGATATTCATTCACACACATCATGAATAAGAACAGGCAAGTATGGACCTTCAAAAGCTTTCTGGTTAATTCCCTGAAAAACAAATTTCCAGAAGCAAATACTCTTATATTATTGAAAGGCAAACACTCAGCCAGTCAAGAAAAACTAATTGCTGTAGATTTTCTATGTAGATACTACAAATGTAGCAGTGATGTGGAGATACAGGCTTAATTTTGAGTAAGAGCTTACATTTTGGCTTGAGTAGAAATGATGAGCATGACATCAGTTCCTGCTTTTCAACCCAACTTTGGACAGATGTTACACAGTGTTTCAAATCAAGTGGAGCTGCTGTGATGGGATGCAAATTTTCTGGTGTTGGACGATGGAGCTAGGTTGATTTTTTTCATTCTTTATTTCAAGTTGTGAAGAATGCAAAAATAACAGCAAGAAAACAGTTTGTGAAGTGCAAGCCATAGTAGGTCAAGTGTCCAGATATTATCTTTTTTTTTTTTTTTTTTCTCTGCTCTGGAAGCAGCTTCAGAGTTTGAAAGGCAGTGTGGTCTACTTAATCATTGTTAATCCAAGAATTCAATACATTGACAATTGTTATTTATGCCATGAAATTGCTTCAAAGGTTAAAATGTCTTATGTGCCAGCACAGCAAGTTTCCCTTGAGGTTCCATCAGGACTGAATTTAAATGGCTTTAAGTTCAGGTAATTCCAGGCCAATTATCTTCAACCACACTGAATCTGGAAAATTGCCTCTTTCAGGAAGTGGTAAGATTCTTGCCTAGAAACCTCCACTCATATTCTGCTCCAGGGTCTGGGTATAAATCTTTAGTGTTCTCATTAATCTTTTAAGCTGGGGAACATAAACATCTGGAAGCTTGCACTTTCAGAGTTCTGTAACATCTTCAACTGGTTATTTCACTTCTTCTGTCTAAATAATGCCCCATTTCATTTCCCATGTATTATTCATATATACCTTAAATTTAATCACCAGCCCACTAAAGTTAAAGTCACAGTACATCAGAGATATAAATACCATTATACTGGAGTTGAGAACACATCATGCCTTATCCATAATTACTATCTCGCTGATGTAAGGTTCCCACCTTTTTCTTTGTGATACCACCAAGGCTCTTCTGGCTATTAGTGCTTTTTCATACCTGTTTAACAAATGTAATCTTTTACAGATCTTTTCTTCTACAAAGGGAAAATTTTTATATTTCATGCTCAGCCTTCTAGTTAGCTGTTTTCTGCCAAATGTGAAGGTGGTGTTAGCCAATAAAGGATGTGCTGCCTTTGACTGCTGAAATCGCTCTGGGTGTGTCCTTCGTGTTCCCTCACCAGAAGTGCTGCTGGGGGCTCCTTGTGTTACACAGGAACCATCTCCAGGAACCATGAGCCCAGACAATGTCCTCCTTTGACTGAGATGGCAGACTGTGCTCTGTGCTCATCCCACCTGGCAGTCCCTGTTTTCATTTGCTCCCCAGACAATTTGATGATTTCAGTAGTGAACAATGACACTACTATAGACTTGGCAGAGTATTAATATAGACAACTCTTTGGTATAGTTGGGACAGGGATTGTGACAGTGTTCCTGTGCAGTGGGACAGTGTGCTGTGGTGGCTTGGCAGCATGCCTGTGCTTGGTAGAGCCCTGAACATCCATTATCAGTGGCACTGTGGAAATAAAGCTGGTTTTGTAGATTGGACTTCTTGCTTAATTACTGGATCTTTTCTGGAAGTCTGTGGACTGAATGGCCCTATTCAGAGTTTCAGGTTTCCACAGATATTTGCTGTTGATTACCTGTCTGTTCTGTAGTTTTCTGAGAAGCATACTCTCTTTTTTTGTTCTGTTCAAGTCACCATGTGCGATCTAGCTATCTTGAGTTCTGATGTTGCCTCCTTATAACACATTGGACAATTATTACAGGACTGTACTTGTATCTTTTCTTCAACTTGTATTTTTGTCAGACTCAAAACTTCAGGCAGGAAGTCATCATGTTGAATTGGCCTAAAAGCTGCTTAGCTGCAACATTTATTTGGTATATAAATAGTAAGTATCAAACATACCCAAATAAAAATCACTGGAAGCCTGAACTTTGAACATTCTTTAACTTATTTTTTTTGATGGAAAGTAAAAGCAAGTTAAATGCAAAAAAACTACTAAAATTTGCTTATGTCTGTGTTAAACATGAAAATGTTGATGCTTTGTTCAGTTTCCCTGTATTTTCTCATGCTTTATATGAAGGTAATATGTACACTTGGTGATATATACAGAAAGCTGAACTTTTCTCTGACCTTTGCAATACCTGAGGTCAACAGTGCATAAATGGGGTGAGAAAATTTTATTTGAATTTGTTGTCTGGCTATAATTAAACCCACTAATGTTGTTCTAATGTTGCCTTTGTTACAGGAATCACGGCGGTGAGTGCTACATCTCACCTTATGTTATCTTCAAGAAGCCTTTCACGCTTATGTATTTAATTATCTAGCTTTCTTTTAATGTATTTGTCAAGCAATCTTAAATATATTATTGCAATACTGTATCTGCAATAGTATCTCCACATAAACAAATGTGCTTTTTAAATACAGCACTGAGAACTCCCTCTGGTAGGATTCCCAAACTGCTCTGCAGGTTGCTGGCTAGCAGACTACCAAAACAAATCTCTTACCATGATCAAGGTCAGAGCTAGGTCAGTCATTCACAGAATATTACATCTCTTCTTGGAGGCAGGAAGCATTTGATATTTGATTTCCCTGTGCACCATTCTTTGATGGATTTTCCTTTTCTTTCCTGCAGAGGAAAGAAACTGTTATGTTAAAACTGTTACATGTATTTACATATAATGACGGATATATATTTAATACCAATAGTGTTCTGGAAAACCATTAAGGAAATGTATCTTCTGGGCTCAGCAGAAGCATGCAATAAGCTATTCCGCTGAAGTCTAAGGTAAATTTTTGTGGAAAAGTGCATTCACATGGTCATAGTGGCTTACATTCCACATTAGTTATTTCAGTAATAGTTTAATCTCCAAATAGACTTCTGCAATGATCTATGAACAATCTAGGAGAGGAGCACTGCTACCACTTTAGAAGGCCAAGTTACCTGGAGAATCATGCTAGGCTAATTTGCCGGAATAAACCAAGGTTTCAATTTTGTATATGTATGTATACCCAGCTATGGGAAACTAGTTTCCTAATGTGGCTGAAAATTGGGTGATGTATATGCATACTTCAGAATCCATACTTCAAAATCCTAGTTCTAGGGTTTTGGTAGCAAAAATACCAAAAAGATTACTAAACATCTGGGAGGACTTCTGTTTTTCATTACATGGCCATCTCACTTTTTAAATTGAGTGTTGATAAAATGTTTATTTTGTATAGTTTTTTGATGTAGGATTTTTATTTCTTTTTAAAATTTGTTTTGGTCTTTTGGGGGGCAAGGGCGGGTTTTGTTTTCATTTTTTGTTTTTGGTTTTTTTCTTCAGTTCTATTTGTTTCACTTTCCCCTCTCCTGACTCTTAAATGCTAGAACAAACAACATCTTCTGATATAAGGAAAAACTAAAGATCTGGATAGTCTGTGGTATGTCTTGCATCTGTAGTAAGAAAGTGGTCTCTTGCCAGCATGCTGTGAGCCTTGCTGTGCCGGAATGGAGGAAAACCTTTGGTTTTGGGAGGTTAGAAATGAGTAAAAATCCAGTTAACTGAAATCAAATTACTGTCTGTGACAAGATCAGGGCAGCCATGCATTACAGAAAGTCCAAGATGATGTGATTGATGACAAAGCATTCTACTGAACTTAACAGCAATGATAAAAAATATTCCCTGGTAGACCACACTCATACTGCAGTGTGAGAGCCGTCCTTCGTGCTGTCATAGTCCTTCATGAAGGACCTTGATATACAACCAATGACCAAAGGAAAGGAAGATCACAGTGCATTAAACTAGAGGAAGACCTTGGAAGGACCAAAGTACAAGTAATTTAATTAATTCTATTCTAATTTCACAGAATCACAGAATCATTATGGTTGGAAAGGACCTCCAGGGTCATCAAGTCCAACCTTTG
>JAVSBS010016842.1:54919-145109 GCA_033124195.1 Coracias cyanogaster
AGGTCATTGATGAAGATATTAAACAAGACAGGTCCCAAAACTGAGCCCTGAGGGACACCGCTTGTGACCGGTCGCCAGCTGGATTTCACTCCGTTCACCACCACCCTCTGGGCTCAGCCATTTTGATCTTGTGCAGAAATGCTTAGTTTTACTAGTTGACTTGTAGCTTGCTGTCTACGTTTAGCCCATAGCTGGAGCTAAATTATATCAGTTGCTTTATCACTTGATGACCCCTCCCCAGCCAAGAAGGAGGATCAGGTAAAGGAGAGGAGGTTGAAATGAAAACAGATTTAATGAAACAGCCAAACTATTACCAATATAGAGTAAAAAAAGTTATACTCAGCCCAGCAAATGTAGAGTGGTCCCAACAAACAGGAAGGCAGTTCTCAAGATCAGAAGACCCCCTCACCCTCAGCAAACTTCCCCCTTTATAATGAGCATGACATTTATGGTCTGGGATACACCAGTAGTCAGCTCAGGGCAGCTGGCCTGGCTGACTCCAGACTGCTAATGGCCTGGAGACCATAGCTGGCCTGGGATTCTGTCTCAGTGAAAGCAGGACATTTGCTTAGACATATCTGGTGCTCTATGTGCTTAAATATATAGAGAAATGGAATCTGAGGTATTCACAAGCTATGCTCAGCAGCATGTTATTGTTGAAACTGTGTAACAAACCATGGAACATACTAATTTTAAAACAATTATTGAAAATCTGGTGCACAACAGATTAAGCTGAACTGTCAAACTAGATAAAAAGTATCATATTTTCAGTGTAAAAGTAAGGAAGCTTGAGGGATGTTATCTGGATTGCAGGCACTTCAGAGCAGTAAAAAGGTTGCAAGTATGAATAACCATCTGAGTTTATCCTGCTAAGTAGAATGAAAAGTAAGATGAGAAGTTTTTGTGATCACATATTCTTATACCTTACATGACTATAGGTGCTGCTCAATCCTCTACAAATAAGCCCTATAACACGTGTAATACCTGTTCACATGTAAGGAAGAAAGCAAAAAAATATTTTCTTTCCCAATCAAGTTTAAAATGTATGAAATAACTGTGAGCCAGATACCAAAACAACACAAATTTAAGAATAGTGTGCAATGATACTGTCTTTTTTTCCCTTCAAGTCTATAAGGCTCGAGACTAATTCTCAAGACTCTGCTCCTTTACCGCTTGCAGACATTCAGTCACTTAAACCCCGCCCCTCCAAAGCCTTCATAAATGCATATTTGACTCATCAAATTTTCAACTGTACTGATTTTCCTGTTGCTTGTGATGAAAGGTGGTGCATGGGGCATAGTTGTGCCTAAATGGGTAGAATGTAGTTTGTAAAATAAAAGTTCTTTTATTTTGCTAGGCTGTTATTGCCAGTAGAGTAAAGGAAAAAGTACAGATACCCTAGCAGAGTGGGGAATGGGGAAATCGTGGCTGGGTACTTCTTCAAATGTATCTATTCTCCGCCAGAGAGAGAAGGCAGTCTCATTTGCACAAATTGCTCTACAACTGTTTTTATGTACACGTTCACAGGACCGTCTTATACACAACAGTCTCTTAAATAACAAGATTGCTTGACCTTTTTTGGGGTTTTGGTGCAGATCAAAGCAAAGCTGGGCCTGATCAGAGTAGTCTGCAAGTTGTGCATACCCAAGAGAAGTTGTAGCAGACCTGCACTTTAGACCTATGGTTCCCTGTTTCCACTGACTCTACTGGGAATGAATCAGGTGATGATTGAACCAGAGTAAACCATGTCGTACTTGATGTATTAGAGAGGAGCCAAATACCTTGTTGTTACTTCGTCTTCCTAATCTGGCTATGTGGAAATCCTGGATAGTGTGAATAGAGATACCACAGATTCTGACAAGGGGTGTAATCAATGATAAATTGTACTTACTGTGGCATTTGTGTCTTGTTATTCATGAGAGATGAAGACTAAAATATGAAGCAAATCCTAACAGAGCTCCTGTGTTGGATGGTTGGCTTTCTCTTATTGTTTCTTATAGTCCTTTTAACTGCTTGTCATTAAAGACTAAGATGGTAGAAGAGGGAAACTCTCTTGGAAGTTTTTAGGGCTCATTACCTTCCTATTTATTCTCTTAGCCCCCAGTGTCCTGTGCAAGATATTAAAAATCTTTGGTTTTTTTGGAAAAGATGCTAAAAAACTAACTTTCACTAACTTCTTTGCAACCAGTTTAACTGACTGGGAAGGTGAAGTTGAGGTCAGAGATGCCACTCACTTTCCATAGTTATTTTTGAATAGAGAGGCTGATATTCAAGGCAGGCACTTCTTCAAGTCTTTCACAAGCATGGTGACTGTTATTCACCATGTTATAGATGTGATTTTCACCACTTGCATTAAGCCAAAACCTGAAAAGGTAGATACTTTCTTCCATCGAGGAAACCTGTAGGTGCTGGATTACTTCAAGAAATACAGTGGTCTTTCATCCAAGCAGGCTCACTCACTGAAAAAGAAACACATAGATTCAAATAATGTACCTTTTTGGTTTCTTCTCTCCAATTATGCTAACAAGCTTCATGCTGAGAAAGGATTAGAGCTGATGGACAATCAAAGACAATGCTTCCTTCTTGGTAAAATAGTATGAAAAGATCTAGGAACTAGAGCTGAAGTTATTAGGCATACCTGCAGGAGGCCATATGACTAAGTTGGGCCATGAGAGACTGAAGTGTAGAAAATGCTTAGTCACTGTTCTAAGCTCTTCAATGACATCTTTAACACCTTTTGATTCAAAAGGAAAAGCCACAATGCAAATATTCCCCTGACAGGTTCTACTGTGTTTGCGGCTCAGCAGGGCAGCTTGACACCTGGCTGAGTAAAATTCCCAGTGGGAGACCTCTACTCGCCCTGCCAGTGGGGCATAGGCACCTGCAGGTGCTCAGAAAGCAAAGCTGAAGATTAAAGAGGCAGGAAGGTCCTATGGAATAAGCCCTCTACCAATTTCTTTCTGCATTCTATAGTAGGAGAGGAGTGAATTAAAAGGTAGAATCAAAAGAAATGTTATGTAAGTCCCTCTAATACTTTTTATTAACCATATTATTGCTTCTTTGGAGCACTTCAAAGAATAGCCAAAGCAGGATGGTCAGGGAAAGACAAAAGTTATTGTTCAATTGCATTACCAAGCAATTACGACTTACTTTTTAAAAATAAAATTTATAGACAACTTGACTCTCTTGGTCTTTTATACAGTATTTCATGAAAATATTTTACTTAAATTTGATTAAGAAAATTTAAAGATTGGATTTTATTTCTTCCTTGTATCTGGCTGTTTATTATCCCTTTTAAATTTATTCCCAACTTTGTGTGCACAGTTCTTTTGGAACACGATAATTATATCTTGTCTGCTTTCTGCCTGTATGCACTATTGAAACTAGCCTGTGAAACCCAGTGGTCTCCTACTGAACTAATCATAAAATACTATGTAAACATCTCCCTGCATCAAGAATATATATTAAGTTACATTCCACACAGACAATGTGAAATAAAAATATTGTAACTGAGAAATGGGTATCTAATACAAATGTTATTAATGTACCTCCCAAAGACTGCTCAGAGGCAAAGGTGACCACAGGGGCGGAGGTAGATGGTTACAGGCTGCCTTCTCTAACATCTGTGTAAATAGTGGAGTGGTGGCCCCTCTAAGTTACAAGGGCTGCAGTTTCAAATATTAAACTACAAAAAAGTCTGTCTGTGACTGTACTAAAGAAAATGCCTCTAGTATCTTTTCTTTTTCCTTTTTGGCTGCTGGTATTAAGAAAAATACCAGAAGACCACCAAGGAAGAAAGGGGCAGGAAAAGGACAGAGGCATAATGAATGCCAAGATTTAATTGACACAGTAGTGGCTCATACTGTCTGTTCTCTTTGTGGAGATGTTATCTTTTGCATGTTGATAACTCTAATCTTCTAAAGAACTATATTGAACTGATTCATAATCCCCCCCAATTATTAAAAAAAAATAAAGTTTCTTCTTTAAAAAATACTATTTTCCCCAAAAAGCAAATATCCTGAATATTAAAATGCCCAAGCAGAATGTTTAGGATAAGTTTTGATATCAAGGAGAGACAGCTAACTGCTAAAATAGCCTTTAAAATGATTGTTGTTGTAGAGGCAACAGTAGTCTAGAGAAAGGGTAGACAGGCGATTTAAAATAGGAAACTACGATGCTGCAGACCTATGTTTCATTCTATCTCTTCAGATTTTCCTGTCAGTCTTCCCTTAAAGACTATTTTCTTGTAATTCACCTATGCCTGATTTTTTCATCCTCAGCTTCTGTTTGCAAACAGGTATCAAGGAACCTTTGTAAGAATGCAAACATGAGCATGTGTTACAATTTATAAGTTGCTCCAGAATGTGTTGCTTTAAGGATGTATGAAAGGAAAATGTGGTTGAATATAGATGCAGCTTGCTATGTATGTAGAAAAATAAGATAATAGGCTGGAAATCACCAGTTCTAAACTTCCTCATTCCCATTTTCTCTTCAGTGGATAGAAATGTTGACAGTGTGAGGTCAGGTCTTATGACCAGTCCAAAGACACAAATATCAGTAATAACAAAATTTGAGAAAACTTAATTTTTTTCACAGCAAGCAGTCACATGGGCTTACTATCAATGACAACTTCTGATTATAATTCTTCTGGGTGAAAACTGTCTTTTACAGCAGAATTGTTAATAAATTTAGGTAGAATGTGTATAAGAAAACATTACATTTGATTAGAACTCTTTTGCTGCACGCTGGAAGTATTGTAGGGTTATTGTAGAAGTTCCCTTAAATGAGAAGGCTCCATGGAACACAAGGATTTTATTTTTTTTTTTAAAGAAATAGTGAGGCCTAGTAATGATCTAGAGAGATTTTTCCCTGGACTGTTAATCATCACTACAACTTGAGTCCACTGCAGGTGATTTATGTCCATAACCAACTCTTTGAATATTTCCATCTCTCCCTCCTTGTGTTTTTACATTTTCCTAGAAAGTAGGTATTTCAGGGCAATCCAGGTTCAAGTTCCAGTATAGGCTGAAGCTTCTATTTTCCAGTTTCTGTTGAGGGTGGGTGGGAAGGCATACAGCGGCTGGAGAGGATGTATAGTATAGAATTGCTAATACCTCTACTGGTAAGGTAATTTACCTGATTAGTGCAGAAGTCAAGTTGGTTCTTGATGATCAGAAGTAGAAGGCAAAAAATTATAAAGGTCACAACCATGTAGATGTAACTATTTTTTGCACAGCATGTGTTCTTCTGTGTAGAACTCCTGTAAGTTTTATTGATGATGGTCTTCCCTGTGACAGTGTCAATGTAATGGTTTATGCAGAAAAAAAGCCACAAACAAGCAACCAAACAACTAAACCAAAAAACCAAAAGACTGAAATTTTATTACTTTCAATTTTGTTTTGGCAGGTGAAGAGAAGTGAAGCTAATTGACTATTTTGTTTTAAGAACTTACTTGTTTCCAAAGGAAACCCAATACTCTTAAATAAAACAAAACAAACCTCTGACTACCTCTTCTTTCTGTAATGTGGTCTGTCAGAGGAGGCCCGTGTGGTATAGTACAGCTCAACGACAAAGTGCATGAACTGGCTTTGAGCAGACTTGCAGGATAACCTCATAAGTACATTTCTTGTGCAGAAACACTGCCTCAAGATCCTGAAACAGATCATCCAGCACTGCACCACATACAATTGCCCACTTATTTCCTCAGAGAAAACCATTTTAATCATGCTTCATTATAATATTTGAAACAGTTGAGTTCAGATAGGTACAAAATTATGTACATAACTGCAAGAATACCAACACAGTGTATATATTTGCATATTTTGATTGCCAAGCTAGCAAAAAATTTGTCAGAATAGTGTAACTGTATTTCAGTACAATATGTTTTAAGTCCATACACAATACAGGTATGGACTTAGTGTTGGAGATGAGCCTTATTGCTTAGCATTAGCATCACAATTCTTCTATTCTTCCAGTGTTTGCTAGCTCTGAGCTCAGTGAAGCAGTTCCTG
Source organism: Coracias cyanogaster (assembly GCA_033124195.1). Taxonomy (NCBI): domain Eukaryota; kingdom Metazoa; phylum Chordata; class Aves; order Coraciiformes; family Coraciidae; genus Coracias; species Coracias cyanogaster. Next base: position 60,931 of record JAVSBS010016842.1, read on the forward strand.
ATTAACCAGTGTCCTGGTTTGAGTCAATCAGGGTGTTACTCAGATGAACATTTTTAGGTAAAACTCAGCCAGTATCAAGGTCAGCTGTAGCGATTCAAGGGAGGCAGAGAGGAAGATGGGAAATTACATCCTCTTGCATTTAGGAAGAAGTTAGTCTAACCATTGGGCTGTATAAAAAAGTGAGTAGCTTTTTGCAGGGTACTTCTATTGGAAAAGTAGGTGCTGTAGTATGTGCCGGGCTCAGCAGTCTGTGCTGATGTGATCTGGGACATGTGATGAGAGGCATGAGTAGCCTTTGCTTTGGCTCCAAATGTGAGTGGCGGTGCAGAAGGGCAAGCTCTGGGTGCTTTAACACAGAACTATGAGCAAGCCCAGGCAGAAAATTTGTGTGGATGTCTAGAAAAACTGTGGCAGATGTAGTGTTAAGGGGCTCCTGTATTGAGCACCTCTGTAGAGCAGGCTGGTGACTGAACTGCTCTCTTCAGCTGAACCAGTGTGGGAATGTGGCAGACGGTTTGTGTTTCCATCAGAGAAGGAGGAGGAGGAGGACTGGAGTAAACAGTACAGAAGTGCTGTACTGCCATTGGATGATGCTTCCCAGTGACTTTCAGACACGTAAGAGGATTTCTTCTTCCACACTCAAGGAACAGCTGCAGAAAACTGGTGCTGAATGAACTGCCTGCTTTCAGCTGAAGTTAGAGCAATATTTTTACAGTGGTATGCTGCTTTATTGACAAGAATATAAGCATATTTTTTATTGTATAAGCATTTACTATTTCCCAGCTTTTTAATTGGAAGTTAATGATGTATGGCTCTTCTAGTAACTAAATGAATATTTGAACTGTTGCAAGTTGCTTTAATAATTGTTCAGCTAATTATTTAAATTATCAAAGATCTTTACTTGTGCAAAGTCATATAAATGGTAAAAATTAAAAATTAATCAACTTGATTTACGAAACTAAAAGCTGCCATCTAATGGATATTTTTCAATAAGAAGACATCAGTAATTATGCCAAAAAATATTCGTTCCTGTAGCTTGAACGATTATAGCAATTTCCACCAGGGGATTTCGCAGTCAGGTTCCAGTTCTGGGCAACAGTGATTAATATAATGGTTATTAATGAGAATTCATTTTTGTACACCAAGTGGTGTTTGGGTGTCAGTGTTCCAAAAGCAATGTGCTAGGATATTAATTATAAAAGATAGCATTGGACTGGTGAGTAACTATATTGATTTTTTTCTCGTTTTCTGTGATGTGAAAGGTCAATTAGACTTATAGAAACAATGGAGCCTTTCACAGCAGGAACTATCGTTTCTCTGTGCTGACATCTTTTTAACCATGTACAAAGTTCATTAAATGTGCAAAGGTAGTAATGTTAAAAGGAAGAAAGTGATTGGGTCAGAGGTCACAAACCATGGCAAGCTGACAGCCTCTTGTGGATTACACCACAGGAGCTAAGTAACAGTGAGAATTGCCTTTCAGGTTGCCCACTGGGACCAAGGGGAATGAAGTCATAAGCAGCTAATACTATTGGGTTAATTAAAAGGAATATTGACAGCAGCTTTGTTTGTCTTGTGCTGAATGGGATGCTGTTAACCAAGTATTTTATTGGGTTACATAACATTAGCAAATTTTTGTCTTAAATAACAGATTGCCTAATTTTAACATCCACAGTGTTTCAGTAAACAGGTATTGAACCACATGTCTGACACTTCTATTTCACTGTCTCTCTTCATATGACACGCTGTCGGATGTAACCCATTCAAATAATGTTCCTCTCCATTGAAGTGTACTCTCCCAGGTTTTAATGTCCAGACATTTTCACAGAAAGATTACAAGCAGCTAAAGCTCTCCACTTCATGAGATATCATACCTTACTAACTATAACTGGAGTGTGTGCTGTCATTCTGTTCATTTGCTCAAACATTTATAAAGCTTTTAACTCTTTTAGCTACAGTCTCATTTAAAATCATAAGATCCAAAACATGCAAAGCAATACAAAAATTCCAGTGCTAAGGACAAGAGGTATTGTAATTTAGTACTTGATTTGATTTGTATTATTCTAATGCTTGTAGAAGAGCTGAGTAAAGCATTCATGATGAAATTAATAACTTTATGAGCACATTGGTGAAGAATTCTAAATTTATTGCCATTGCTGCATAAAAATGACAGGTTTTCACACTATATGTTCAAGAAAATAGCCCTACATTTTTATAAGTTTTCAAAATGTTTTCCTTTACTGGAATGCTAAAAATATTAATTATATGCTAGATGTGACTAATTTGCTTGTAGTCTTTATCTCAAAACATCACGGTTTTTACTTTTCCATGCTAAAAAGAAATAACTTGATGTGAAGTCTCCATGTAGCAATATGCGTCCGATTGCTTCAAATTTTGTATGATCATTCTTTGATTTCAAAATGAGCTCAGAGCTGGCATCGCAGTGAAAATGTACAGGTAGACTTCAAAGCTGACTTTCTTCTTCCATTTTCTGCTCTGACAATACTGTCCCTTTGGTTTGTTTTGCAGAAGCCTACAATAATAATACTTCATTATCTGACAATGTTAGCAAAAAATGGAAGCAAAAATATAATTACTCTCTTCTTTTGTATCTCAGCTGATAAACAGTGAAGATGAAATCGTGCCTTGCATGTACAAGAGAGGAGCATTATTAACTGTATTTATATAAGAAAAATGTAAAAGCATGTACTATTGTGATATAGACAGATTGTTATGAAATAGTAATTTCTACCTTTTCAAAACTGTTCATGTTGCAAATGAGGAGTGCTGGGAATAGTAGGAAACTTGAAAGGAATTGCACATCCAAAGATTATTAAAGTATGTGTTTTAAGGGTTGGATGAGATAAATTGAGAAAAGACAAATTTGACATGGACAGAAGCTAGCCTTCTGATAAACAAAATGCTCTTGCCTTTCTGCACTGCTTCAGTTAAATAGGTATACAGCTGTACACAGCTGGTTTGGTAGTTACACAGGTTGTGAAATGTGCACTCTGCAAATAGAGCTCCATTCATTAAAGACAGCCACCTCATTATTTCTTGCAGTGACTCTTCCCCAATAGCTTTTTTTTGTAGTAATGTATGGATTAAATTAAACCCTTCACTTTGGGCTATAATCATTGTCTTGTAAAATTCTACCCTTTCAGAGAATCCAGGAACACCCTGTAATAGCAGTTTTGTGCTGTATGTTATGTTAGGAAGTTAAACTTCTCCTCTTGAAGGAAGTATCCAAGCTCTTCAGAGTTGTTGAGGCCAATTTCCCAATAGCTCTGTGAGACAAGGAAATTCTGCTACCCAGTCTTTCACACCAGCATTTGGGGCAGAGTCTTACCCGACAATTCACAGCTGTATGGCACAGGAAGTATCTCAGAGCATGGCTCTCAGGTCTCAGCTTAGTATCCCAATTGCAAATTCATCCGTTCTTTTCTAAGGATAGGGTGCTATATTGGTTGAGGTAGGGTCCAACAAGCAATAAAACTTCCTGCTTCTGTAAGAACTGAATAGTAATTGCTCATAAAGAAAGTGAGATGGAAAAGCAGCTTCTGTTTGCATATACTGTCTCTGATGTAAACCAACACATGCATGTTCAGTGGATAAGCACTGTGCTTCAGAAAAAGATAACTTGACACTTGTATTCACATCTTTCACACTTCTCATCTGCAAGTGATAACTTTTGACACCACTGCCTGTGTGTGAAAGGTACTGATAGCCAGAGTAATATACAGTTACCGTCCTCATACTGTAACACTGGCACCTGAAACATATCTAACTCTCCTAATGAAATAGCTCCATGGGTTTGCACTCCAAGGTTACATGATCTAATTTGAAGGCAAGTAAGTGGGTCATATCTAGTACCTAAAGCATGAGTCCTCATCATTAGTGTGTCTGTTACCCAGTGTTGTGTAGCATAACTGCAGGGGTGCAATCTTGCCTCCAGTGTCCCTGATATTTGTGGTTACTGATTAGTTGCTGCCACTGGGTCTTCCTGATAAATTCCACATGTGGAGGCTAAGGCCTGCAGTAGCCTGATCTCATGATGTGTCAGAACTGTGTAATGAGTAGCTTCATCAGAAGCACTAATTTGTATGTTTTCCATAGCTACTTTTAAAAGTTATGTGTCTGACTTGTTGACTGAGATTTATGTACAAAAGCAGCATTGCCCAAACTCCACCTGCAGCATGGGTTATACTTCAAAGCTGCTGCTGCTTACAAAGCATTCTTTTGTCTCTACAGTGGATTTACACCTGAAAATCAAGTTGGCTGAGAAAACCATGGGGTGCAAGGGATGATAAAACTAATCAGATTAATTAATCTCTCTTTATACTGATCACAAATTAAGTATATTCTCATAGTGGCAAGTTTTTACTCTGAAGTGATCAAAAAGTTTTGCCCTAATGCATGTTAATTCATTTAAAAAAGAAAAGAGTGGACCTGTGAGCTTAGTTGAGTACAGACCACTGCACACTAGCATCACACTTGTTCCCAATGGATGGGTGTAAGACAGCTTCAAACTACAAGCTGTAACTGCCTGACAGATGTCTCAGTGTGCCCATGCATCACTATTGCTTCCAGACAAGCACTGGCCCACACATCACCCTCCTGAGTCATGGATGTCTCCATGGTGGCTCTTCAGCCAAATGCTGAAATAGTTCATGTTCATTTAAGTCTGATAAATGCCTGATATCTGTCAGGGAGATCACTTTGACATCCCATGGCAGCTTGCCTTTCAAACAGTCTGTAGATTCATCGGCTTCAGCAGAAATGTTGATTCTGTGAAGGAGCATGGAGCTCTTCTGCATTGTCCATTCTTCCCTGTCATATTTTTGAAGCTCCTTGTGAATAGTCTTTTAGACCTTTTTTTCACCCACAAAGACTTTTTGATCATGTAAACTGAAGTAAGCACTTAATTTTTCTAGAGATTGTCTGTTTTAGATCTCAAAGTTTCCCCCTGCCCCAGTTAAAGAGTATTTTTTTGAAAAGTGCCTCTTAGGTAAAAGCTCTGTTACTAAGATTACTGCACAGCTGTAAGGTGCAAAAGTTAGACTAAAAAAATCTGCTATTTTAGGCATGATTGTTTCTCCATGCATCTTTCTGTTGTCCTTCAGGCTGGTGTCACAGTTTTCCCACTTGTATGTAACTGCCTTATTTCAATGAGAAATGAAGAAATTATGCAAACTTCCTTCCCACTCTATTATGATGGCATGAGCTTGAGGAGAAATTATCTCATGTGGGAGGAATATGACATCCCAACAGAAGTGCATGGCTGGCTGTTACTTTTTCATGAAAAGATAAGAAAGAAGAAAAAGGAAAATTTAGTAAATATTCTTTTTTTTTTAAACTTCTGTTTTGGGGATGCTATCTTAGTGCAGAAATGGCATTTCATTACATCCACAGGCTTTTTTATTGAGACCATGGAAAGTGGTAGGATTAAAGCACGTGATGGAAGCCCTTCATCATGCCTGATGGTCCTAGACCTCTCTACCTTCTTCATAAAGCTATTTCATGCCAACTTTTCATTTGCACTTCAGTTATATCTAGTGGGTTGTACTACTCTTGAACCAGATCCTCAGATTTGTCTTAGTTTCTAAATTGTTTAGCAGAAGATGAACAAAAGTGTGTTGGTTTTTTGAAAAGCAAACTCAATCTGGTTACACTGCAAGAAAAAAAAAAGAAAGGTCATGTTATTCATATATGTTATGACTGTAGTCTTTTCTACTCAATTTAAAAAATAATTGTAAACGAACTGCAATGGTGAAACAAAGTTCTGATCTCTGTAATCTGACAGAAAAGGACCTGCTGGGTATCTGTCTTCACGTTCACTCTACTAGTCTGTACCACTGTTTGTGAAAATAGAGTGGAAAAAGTAGTAAGCTTCAAAAGTAAAAAAGTGTACACAGTGCTAACAAAAAATTGACAGAAGCACGCATCTTCCCCTTGCTCACCTTTATGAAAAATAATACCAGAAAATAGAGATTTTGAGATTCTGGCATTGTAAAATGCCACGTGTAAAAATTTTAAAAGCTGAAATTTACATTTATCTCATTTATTGTTTCTTTAAATCTTGAATTACTTTCAGACACTGAGACCTACACACAATGCAAACTGCAAGGCCATTCCCCTTGTCTTAGTATCCTGACTCTGATCAAGGCTAGTATTTAAAAGAAATGGCTGAATTACAGAGTAAAGTGTGCACAGGGACGATTTTTCTCTATTCTTCATTATTTAGAGTTGGCTTATATTCCACAGCATGATGTGAAGCAACGAAGCTACATCATCAATAGTGGGAACATCTCAGTTCTGAAAAGCAAATTGTTTAGGTATGTTTTTCAATACTAGCTATGAAATTTTGGAACAAGTTTCTGTCAAATGTATATAGTACTGCAGCATAACAATTCTATAGGAAACAAACTTACTTTTATTAAAGTCAGGCTTCATCTAATAGCTTCCACATACTTCAGCGCGGAAAAAAAGTTATATACAAATGTCCTCAGTCTTTTGGAAAGGCTGTGACCTGCATGATATTTAAAAGTCCACAGGAGTATATAGGAATGAACACAGCAGTTGTTCCCTCATAGTATGTTATTACAAAGAGAACTGGGGGTCAAATTGCATGAATGATAAATGGAAGGTGCTTGAAATGAGTTGGTTCTTTTTTGAACATTATACATTGACCTTGGCAGTTTTGACAATTACATCCATCATTTCTAAGAATCCATTCCAGAACGCCCGTCTGTTCTCTAATGTGGCCAAGTAAACAGGATTTGTGAATACACGAATCAAAGATTGATTTCCTGTGCCTATACAGTGATTAACAGTTGGTTTCTTGGTGCAACTTTTTCATTCTATGAATTATGCGAAGATCATAATTCACCATGGCACACCTGTAGACAAGCATGTTGGAATGCTTTAATCTTTACTCACAAGGTCTCAGTAGGATCAATAGTTGGCTTCTGAGTTTGATAAGCAAAATGGAATAAAACCATTAAAAAGCACATTGTACACAGCAAAAACGATGTTTCACTGCTCTAGCATTCCCCCTAGCAACAGAACTTGCTGAAGATAAAGATGGGACAAACCAGGGTGGAAAAAATTAGCTACCCTTGAACATGAATGTTCCAAGACACTCAAAGTAAAAATGAACATTTCTGTTTGGAATTTACAGCTTATCCATCTCAGACTAACCATGTAAACAGGCCTTGTAATCCCATGACAGGTAAAAAAGCATGCTTATAACAGCTATGTTTAAAGGGGAGGTCTTCTTGATTAATACTCTTCTTTTTTCATTGGAACAATTCTATACGTTTGAAAGGTGCTAGGTGGAATCAAAGCTGGCATGCAAATTAGCAGTACAGTAATACACATAGAATTATCTGTGTCTGTTTGCTATATGCCTTCCAGTGCACCACCACATATTCTTTAACATAAAACGTGGAAAGCTATGCAAGCCTTCATTGAAGAAATGAAGGTTAAGATGACTGAAAACTTGCTCAGAGTCTCAATGGATGCAAATTGAGTTTGAAGTCCCAGTGTAATGACACTCAAAGCTTTGCCCCCTTGGAAGGGATCCAAGTAAGGAGCATAGAAGCATAATTCTCTAATAATGATGAAATCTAAGTTTATGGAATTAACATAAGGGCATCAGCTATGGATGTAGAGCTTTATCTCACTTGCTCTAGTTCTCTTCAGAAGACAAAACAAAAACGAGACTAAGGAGAGCCCTAAGAGATGAGCAGGTGGCTGGTGTGAAAGGGTGCAAGCTTTGTGGAGGTGAGCTTAGTGCAGGAAGTAGATTCAAGAAAATACAACATTCTGTTCTGGTCTGAGTTAGAACAGAACTAATTCTGTTCTCTGATTTTATTTTTTAGCTAAGTCTCCTAACTGCACTTTCTGAAGCTCACAGCATGTTTTTGCAGACAGTGTCTGCTACTAGCAGTAATAACGCTGGATGTTTACAGCTACTACCAAGCATTGGTGTGAAGAAAGGCTCTTGCTCATATTTGTTCCTATGAAGACCAAGGCCACAGCTAAATCCTGTGTACCACATCATGGGGTGCAGAAAGTGAAAGGCCACACCTGAGGGGAGGAGCAGCCAGGACAGGTGACCCTAAACTGACCAGCAAGGTATTCCCATCCCATATGTGTCATATTCAGTATAAAGCTGAGGGATCATGAGAGTCAATCCCTCTTCTTCAATGGCCAGTGTCTGAAGAGGAATCTGTCCATTCTGTCTTCAATCCCAATCAGTACAGTTCCAGAATCCAGCTCCTAAATCTGGTTCCCATCTGCTGCTGAGTCCAGTCTGGGACTTCCCCAGTGCCTGCTCCACAACCTCAGTGGTGATGGTGATGTAAAAGCCATCACAGGTGTTGAGCTTGATTATATTATACATATATATATAATTTTAGTGTTATTATTTTCATTAAAGCTGCTTTCATTTTCTTTTACAAGTCATAATTATCTCTCCCAAATGCCCTTTCTCTTCCCCTTTGGGAAGAGAGAGGTGTTAATAGAGAGTGTCTGTCACTTGTCTAATGGCCAGCCCACCCCTAACCCTTGGCATATTCCATCTTCTTAGCTACGCTAAAAACATTTAAGAACTTCTGTACTCTTTGACAGGTAATTGTGTAATACTTGGTTTCATTTTTTTACAACATTACTCAGAATTGAAAAATATTAGTAAAAGGAAATAAAATCTTGACTCTGCAAAAACTCTTTCTTAATTTTACCTAATATTCTTTCACACCACTTTCAGCAGGACGGTTTATGGTTATGTAAAACATATTAGTGAGTCTGTGAAGGAACCAAGCTTAAAATGCATACCAAAAATGGTCTGATTAGAGATCCAAACCATAGAAAGCACTATGATGTCAATAAAGCACCTTTTGCCCACTGACATGTTGTGTTGATCCAGGTATCTGTATATGTATATTTCATTTGAAAATGGAAATATTTGCTCTGTTTTTTGTTTTAGACAAAGTAATTTTTTCAGCTAACACAGTTTTTATTGTGGAGATGGAAACTGTTTTTTAAAATAGGTATTTAACACAACTAAGAAGACCATACACACTTAAAGGACTCACTCTGACATAAAACTTAAAGACTCAGGTTGAATAAATTAAAGCATGCACAGACTTGCCCTGAATAAAATCCATTCTGAACTTTCTCTTCCACACTCATGAAATGAACACAGAACTCCATGAGATCTTAAAGCCAAACATCTGCCAGGAGTGACTCCTTATGAACTCCTTATCTGAGTTTCAGAGAAAGGTGTTGCTAACCTCCATTTTCTCTCTTTTTTCCTATATTCTTTTTCATGAGTCTCTGAGAATTTCATGCCTCACAAAAGAATGTGATATTTCAAATCAAGTCTCTTTTTAGCTGATGCAATCTCCTTAATAGAAACAAGCCCTTCCTTTGCCTACAATTTACACTGGCTATTAGAGATACTATTTTTGATACAGGTTCTTCCCCTGGGTTTTGACTCCCAATCTACCCTTGCATAGCCTGATTATCTTCTATTTTCACAGTTGTATGATATGCCTTTAAAAAAAAAAAACCTGCACAAAATCCATCCACCGTAACTAGGTCTGTTATTAATTTCACATATTATATTATAGAAAATGACACTTATGGTAGTTGTCAGTGTGGTAAATGTATCTTTGTAACCTAGTAACACTGACTGCCCATCAGTTTGGTGTTATAATATACCATTACAAGGGAAGGGTGGAATTAAGTTATTCTTCAGTGAAGACTGTGCTATATTGCTCCTTTTTCACAACTTGTTTTAAAGCACTACCATTCATTTAAGTCCTTAGTAAGACTTCAGATATTGTTATGTCTGGCTCAGGTTTACTGAGAGAAACATTATATTCTAAGAGCAACCATTATTTCAAAAATCACTATAGAGTGAACTTCTTATAAATCATGGATTTTCCATGGTTTTTTTAAATTATGTTTCCTTATAGTGGATAGCCTTTTATTTTGCCCTAAAAGGCCTCAAACATCTGCACCCTAATTATGTAAAGTGATATGAATCATTGTTTAACTCAATACGATCTGATAGAGTCCATACTCACCAAATATTTTTCTACATCTTGTGATTTACAAACTGTTTCTCTCCAGTGGTATATCTGACATTTGGTCTCTGTAACCTCAAGAGTTACTAGTGGATGCATGGAAATATATTCTTTTATTGCACATGTTCTACAATGCTGTGTTGAGACATCATGCTCTTTTGTTATTCATCTCTTGGGAAGTAACTAGTGACAGCTTAGATTGTGAGCGTTTCAACATTGCTGCCTATAAGTAAACCATCAAATGGTGTGCCCCTGCAATTCACAGGATGCATTTGGCAAGTCACAATGTTCCATACAACTTTGTATTGTGAACAAAACTTTCATATTTCTTTGAGGCAACTTGAAAGAGGAAGCATGCAAGAAGAAAAGCATGAAAATTTTTATTGAAATGTTTTAAGAGCTATTTTGGGGGGTGGCAAGGGCTGGAATAAAGATTATGATTAGTGAACTGCTCTTTTATTAGGGCAGAAGGCTACCTCCCATAACATCTGATTAGGTAAGAGCTCTTCCGTTCTGTGCCATGACCCAGGAATTTTCATTTTCACATGTGGCTCCCAGTTTCTTTGCTTCCTGCAGAGTTTCTAAACAAAGCCTTTGATGCATATAGTCAGGGGACTGAAGTATGTTGCTTTGGTTCTTGAGAATATCAGGAAGTGATACGGCATTTATAATTTGCTATAAGCTTAACACAAAAGTAAGTAGGAAAGTACACAGACCAAATAGAAGCATCTCATTGGTAATGCTATTTGGTAATGCTATATGCTGCAAGGGAAACTATAACTTATGGGTGTGGAAAGTTATCATCAGCAGTGTTCTGCCCCTCCTCCTCTTGCACTGAATGAACTATAAAAAGACCAAAATGGTTACGTGATAAAGAATTAAATAGATTGCAGCAGGTGGTATCACAGGTGCCTGCTTAATTCCTGTTGACACAGCCTGTAGCTCTGTGATGGGGATGGATGGCGATTCCCTGACTGCTGGTCAGAATTAGGTTAGGGTGAGGGGAGTCAGATTAATGGCTCTAGATCGAGCCATGAGCCTATTACAAGGGATTATTATTATTAGTGGAATTAGACGTACTGGAACAGACTACAGATCCATCTAGTCAAGTATCCTGTGATTGGAAGAGGCATGCACTTACGTGTTAAACAAAGGTCTCACATTCCCTCACACCCCTCTAGATAAAGGCAATATGATCAAATCTGTGTTGTATTTCCTTACTGGGACAGATAGAGGGATTGCTTCAGCAATATGCTTACAGCTGGCTAATGCAAACACAAAAAAGTTCAAGTTGAGACAAGCTTAGTGTAGCTGCTGCCACTGGTCAGGGGGTGAGCTCCTCTCCAACCCACCAGCAGCATTGCTGAATTTGGACCATAAGGCTCCCAGTTGGGAGCATCAGATGTCAGTGCATGAAGGACATGCATGGATCCCTCCTACCAGATGGGGTGTTTTGCTAATCAGTTAAATCTGCTTTAGCTGATCTTTTCATAGCATGGATGGAAACCAGATTTTTGAGTTCATTTGAGCAGAATAGAAATATCTAGCAGCCAAATATAAAGACTTCCCTTTAGATTGCACTGCTGAAACAGGAAGTATACATAAATTAATTTCCAAAACCAAGGCAAAGGTACACATTTAATATAAGTGTCTGTATCTTTTTGTGAGGATTATTTTCAGTCATATCTGCCTAGCTTTGTGATAACCAGCTAAAAATTTATTGTCCTTAGATGTAGACAGCTCTCATGTTTGTATGTTAATTTCTAATAGTGATGGCTTCCAGGAAAACTGGTCAGTCTTTGCTGAAAGTCTGCAATAACCATCCTTGCAGAGAATACCAAAATCATATGTGATAGGCAAGGTAGCTCCCTTTGTTCTATACAAATTAATCTTCAGTGGCCTAATGAAAGCAAGAGGAGCATAGCTCCCGTAAAAATGGTGGAAGAGTCACAATTATGTCCAAAAGCAATAAGGAGGTGCATAACAATGGCTGAGGAAGATTTCAGGGGAGCAAAACAAAGACCTCTGAAGGTAAGCTCCAAAAGCTCAACTGCATTGAATTTCAAGTACAAAGGGATGGACAAACATGATCTACCTGTCCCCAGCTAAGGGAAAATCCAATGAGTCTTCTGCTTCTGTGAAAAACTTTAAATCTGTGGGTGGTTCTGGTTGAAGAATGGTGAAGGCTTGTTTGTTCTCTGCAGCCACCTAAATCTACTGCAGTATCCATGCCCTGCACTCTGTGCACCTGCCAATACACAAGCCTATTGAATTTGACTGTATGGGTCTTGATGAGATGTGGTGTGGCTGAGTCACTCTAGAGGGCACAGTTGGGCTCTAGGTAACTCCTGTGGTTTGGTACCTGCTAGAGGTACAGGGAAACTGATGCTCACCTATGGCTGGGGGAAGTCAATCTTCCCTCCTCTGTGTGGCCACCCAATAATATGAATGCAAAAAAACCATAAAAATGCTGCCAAAAATATGTTAAAGTATGATTTGAGAGCGAAATTTAAGTATAATACATCCATCTTAGTCTCTAGATCTGAGTGTTTGTGCCTTCTCACACAGACTAAGCTTTACCTAGATCCTAATTTCTGTGTATAGTGAAATGTGCTTATGATATATAAGTAGCCTATTTTAAAAGGATTGGACTTTATTGAATGATATAGTCTTCAACCACACAGAAAAGAAACCTAGTAATAGGTATACAGACTATGCATGTTAATCCTTTCTACATAAATGATGCCATGCATGGTTCTGCAAGGACAGTATTCAGGTCAAAAGCTGGGAAAAGATGTTTTTTTATAAGTCACTTGATTAGAAATGATTCACTTATATTGTTGTATTTTATAATGAATAAAGGGACCTCCTTTCCTGTTGGAGCCAGTAGTGTCTCTCTTTAAAATGTTTCACTTTTTTTCCCAGTGCTTAGTTATCAAGGTCAAAATACTCTGTTTGGTTTTCCTGGTTTGGATATTGCAAGTCGTGAGGAAATGGACTAAGGAGGAAATGTAGATATAGTATATTATTTTTATTGTTTTTCTGCTTCATGGTAGCATTTTCATCTTCTTCAAGAGAGTATTTAAGCACTTATTAATGTGCAGCTGCCTTTCTTACTAATTAAAAATGCTTAGTAACTGGGAATTTGGTTTGCAGACAAAACCCGGAAAAGTTTTAAATATAGGGAATGATCTTTTAAAAAAAAAGGTTTCAGTAGAGCTATCTGAGCCTTCTTGCCTTTATTTAATACTGATAATTTAGTTAAAATCGTGTCTATAATGAAGTAATTGTATAAAGAGGACTGAAGTACTCTCAGATGAATTCCTTAGTACTAGCTGAATTTCTCTGATATCAAGCTCAATATGGACCGACAATTTTGGTATTTGGCATGACAGACTCTTTTGTGTTGATGGTTATGATCCAGTTAGTCAGAGCTGCATAACTACAGACTAGCTCAGCCCTGTCTATGTGAGCTGCAGCCACAACAATATCAATGGACCTGGAAAACATCAGCTGATTCTTCTAAAAGCAGGGGTAAAATTTTGGCTGTGTATGCTCCACCCCCAAGCCAGTTACTGGGCAGACAGATGGATCAAATTAAAATGGATATAACTTGCTTAAGAAAGAACCAGTCATTTTGTGTAAAAGGTGTAGGCTTGACTTCCTATTCAATTTACGTATTTATAGTCTGCTTTTTAATGTTTGTTATGTTTGTGTGCCTATACGGTAATGGCTCAATACAACATATGGATGCTGGTTATTTTTTGGGTATATGTTATGTTGCATACGCATAGGGATGGATTATGCTAAAAGCTATACATAAAAGATCACTCCATAACTGTCATGTTTCTTGGTGTAAGAGGCATCAAGAGGAATGTGGAGTGTGGTGGTTTTGCTTTGCTTGTTTTAGCAGAAATGTATAAAGGCTTAATGTGTGGAGACAATTTACTGTCATACGTACAGCCATTGCAACATAAAGAAAATTCTTTGCCTAGTAAATGACACACCTTACATTAAAAGAATAATTTTCATACTTTTATGATGATACCTAATAGTGCAATGTGAAAGAAAGCATAAATGGTTACTTTTTTTTTTCCTACTAACTCATTGCATGTGTTAGACTAGCTGAATCATTAAAATACACAAGGGGTTTTTCCCTGCACAAGGATTTTCTAAAATTTGCAGTATGAGTTAGAATTTATATCTATGCTAGTCTGGATTTAGTGAATGCTGAACATAATTTTCCATATTACCTGAAGTATTGTGATAGTGACAGGGACACAAACAGTTCTAGACTAAGTTGAATTGTAGATGTCGCACCTGGTGAAAGGTGAGTTTAAAGCATCCACCCACAGCCCTGCAGTGCCAGGAGGCAGAGATTAGAATTTTCATGACAAATGTTAAGAATTCTTATGCCAGTGTAGGTCTGATGATTTGATTTTTATCATCTTTCCCTTTTGAAAAGAACAGCTCTTGGTCACTTTAGACTTTCTGCATTCACTAGGAAGTGCTATATATATGAGTTAACTGTTTATTTCCAACTACAAAACATATCTGGAGTCTAAGAATATACTTGAAGCAAAGCATGCAATGATTGCTGTAACACGAAAATATTTTTCAACAAGCTGCAAATTTAAACTTTATATGCCACCTTTCAGAAATAATGTAGCTATTGTTGGTAGATAACAGCACAAGAATCAAAAATTCATGAAAAGTTATTTTGGATTAATAGCATATTATTATTTTATTGTGATATTTAATCCCTTCAGCTTAAAACAATCATTTTCTTTCAACCTGTACGTACTGCAAAAGTTCTTGTCAGTGGGTCGCTCCTCAGCTGCTGTAAGTTTGCATAGTTTACCTAAACTCGATGATGACATGAAATAAATAATTTAGTCAGAAACCACTGTTGTAACAGTACATGCATGACTCTCAAAACCAAATTCCAAGCAGGTTTCCTCTTTCACTGAAGCACGCAGTTACCATGGTGATGGGAAGTGTGTAAGAGCTAGAAGAGTCAGAAAAATGCATGACTTCAAAGCCTCCCCTTCCCACCAAAAATGTCACTGCTCCCCATTCCCCAGCAAATCCTATGCGTCAAATAGTATATGCCAGTGTACCAGAGGAGTCCTGAAAAAGCTTTTGCACAAACAGAAAGAACAGCCCTATCTTCTATTAAGCCAATTATTGCCATCCACCATGTGCCTTCCAGTGCTTTAGAAAGTCTTCTGCCAAAGCCAGCTATCTTTACTCAGAAATTAGAATTACTGTAACCCAATGCTCAGTGCATTTCACTTTCAAATTGCTCAGAATAATAGAATAATTACTATAAAGGCAACAAAGCATGTATCAATCTAGTTTTTGTTTTAGAACTTTATCCTTCTAACTCTGATTTACACATTAGTCAAGGCATAGAGGTGATGATAAAACTACGAGGAAATAATACTTGATCTCAAAAGAATATATTTTAGTATAAGATTTAAGACTGACTTCTGTCCTGACTCTTACCTACAATGATGTCAAAGAGGAAGCAACATGATGCAAGTCAGGATAGAGATTGCCCTGAGAGAGAAGCTTTGAACAAAAAGAGGAGGCCTGGAGCCTTGCAACAAAGAAAGAAATGCCTGTGGAAAAATGTGGGTCCCTGTAGGCAGTGGTAGGCATGGAATTTCATTCAAATGTAGAAAATAAGCAGTGAGCTCTTGGAAAGGTGGTGTGAGCGTACAGTTGTTGTGCTCCCTTCCACTTTGATTCCTACCAGCAGTAGGAACAGATGGCGCATTACACCTCCTCCTCAAAACGAACCGTCATCTATACTCCCACCCACTAATCCCAGCACTGTGAAAGAGGCAGGAACCTTGGAACAGTGCTCCTTCATGCTGATTTTGTGTTGGTTTATTTCCACTGAAATGATTTGCATAACACTAATAGAAAAGGGCTAGAAAATAATCATGTTGTCTTCAGGAGACAAAGAAAGCCTCAAGGGAGGTACGGGAGGGCACATTGACGATGCATCCAATTCTAGAAGCTGAGCTAGTCAAGAAGGTTAAGTTTAAAACTGTCATAAAGTCTTGCTGTAGTAGATATCACCAGAAAAGCTATTAGGGACAAATACATCTTTAAAAATCAAGCAATTTCTTTTGAAAATGCTATGTTTTAAGACATGCATATTAGAAAACCAAACAAGAAAAACCATTCACAAACTCCTCCATATAAAAGTATCTCTCAGGCTTTAATAGAAATATTGCACTAAATAAAATGTGCAGTTCTTTCAGCCTCATGAAATTATCCTGACAAGAACCACATTGGCTAGGCTAGAAGTCAACTGAATCAAAGCTCATTGAAGTCAATGTGAATATACTGAAACTTTTATTTGACTGTAAGAGAACATGTAGACTTGGATAATCTTTCCTATTAGGTGATGCTTAGGAGTTAGAATTCTTTACTTCAAAAACCTTTATTGCTCAGAACCTTTTTTTAAGGAGACTTCAAGGAAATTATCATAGTTATTAGTCTTGTTTTTTGCATATTTATATTCATGTTCTCTGGTCAACTTGTTCTCTATATCACTGTTCTGGTATGTGTTTGTGTGATACCAGGTCACGAGAAATAACAGATGGTTAGTAGAAGAATATAATACAAAAAGCCTAACAAATAATCAGCAAGTTGGTTTTCTTTGTTTCTTTTTTTGTTTTCTTTTTCTTTGTTTCTCTCTCTTTTTTTGGTTATTGTTTTACTTTATGCAGCTGCAAGATGGAAATAAACATCAGAAAAGCACTTGCCCTGTGTATGACAATGAGGTGCAGATTAGCAACTGGCTATGTACAGAGAAGAAAGCAAACTAATCATCCTCTCTGTTATTGCTTTCATATTGTTTTGTTTAGTGAAGCTAGCTTAGCTGGATGTAATGGATACCTGTGTTGTATTGCCCGATTTTGGGTTGTACAATGGGTGTAGAGCACCCTCTGCTTTCTTTTGATCAAAT
The DNA here is from genome assembly GCA_033124195.1 of Coracias cyanogaster. Taxonomy (NCBI): domain Eukaryota; kingdom Metazoa; phylum Chordata; class Aves; order Coraciiformes; family Coraciidae; genus Coracias; species Coracias cyanogaster. Next base: position 78,010 of record JAVSBS010016842.1, read on the forward strand.
AACACTCCTGGGCTTGAAGAGAAGGGTGTGTAGGGGGAACATTGATGCTGTTTTCCTGCAGATTTTTGTACTGAAATCAGAAGGATTTGTCTATAGGGTTCATTAACTGTTGGCCTCTGCTGGCAGTAACCCATGTTATATAGGCCACCATTGTGACATCCTCAAAAGAACTCCCTGAAGGAGCCAAAGTCTAGAAGGAGAATATCTACTCTGAAGTTTCCCACCTTCCCTGAACTATATCTGCAGAGCTACCCCAGGAGGGGAGAATGTGGCTTTGAAAAATAACACCTTTGTTATTCCAAGTGTTAGAGATGAAGCAGAGTTTTCAGATGGCCCCAAGGTTTTTGCACCCTTCGCCAAACACAGATGGAAACTGGACTCTTTGAACTGCTTTGAAAGTCTGTTATCATGCATTGCTGTGGGGCCTGTGAAGCAGCCATTGCTAACTTCTGTCTGCCTGCAATTTTTATGACCATGTGATGACAAGGGATTAAATAGCTTCATTTTAGAAGCAGACAGCTTTTAAATGTAAAAATTAAAACAAAAATAACACAAAAAGGACAATAATTCCTTGCTCAAGGCAAAAACTTAATAGATGCTGATGTAACATTTCAATGAATGAGGTGAATCCTGAGGTAAAAATCCAAGCTGTTTAGAATTTAAAATTGTATCTTACACAATGATGACAAAACCTTTATAACATTATGATCTTAGTACATTGGAATCCAGAAAATATAGATTATCCCTTGTTCCCAAATTTAGGTTTTATTGGAATTACTGCGTATGATACCGTGACTGTTTCTTGTAGTGTTTTCTATTTAGTGCCCATAATTTACACAGAATTATTTTAGAGGTGCCAAAAAAAAGTAAATTTGTTCACATAATGAAAACTTCTTTAACTTATCTGAATTAACTGTGTAGTTGGTGGCAAATGGCATAGAGCTTTCTATAAGAAACCATGTTCTTTAAAATTTATATTGCATCATATTAATTATTTCAGACTATCTGAGATGCATGTGCCTACTACAACTGCTCTTGTTTTATTAAAAAGTGACAGCCTTTTTTTGCATCATTATTTTTTAAATTGAAATTAACTAGCAATGTATTGTATTTTTATATTTTTCTTTATTCTAGAAGTACTTAGTTTTTCTGCTAAGAAATAAGAAAGATTTTTTTATAGATACAAAGAAAAATTCAGATTTTGTTTTTCTAGTTCCTTCAGCAAGACTGATCTCAAAGGCATGAATCAGCAGATGTACTATGCTACAAATTTAATTCTGTTTTCATGAGCTTGGCTGCTTTGGGCAAATTCAGTGGAATGCTAAATAGCTGAATTATATGGGTCAGCATAGACATCTTAACATACACTGCAACCCATCCATATTCTCATCCATTTTAGATACAAAACCAGTGTGCAGCAGCTTTTCTAGTAAAACAACTCCAGAGGAGGCAAAGTGGGACCTTTTCTGCATGCTCTGTCCCCTCTGCCAGGGTGGAGGGTCTGAGCGACGCAGTGGGTGTAGGAACCCCTGGGCTTTGCTGCTGTCACCTTGTGGCTGGACCTTCCCTGAAGTCTCTTGACTACAGGTGCTCACCTTTTCCTCTCAATAAGGTATGAGGGTAGGCTTTACCTCAGCTGAGATCCTCTTCAGAAGTTTGTTCAATGATCTGATAAGAAATCAATATAAGAAAGACATCGAGACGCTTGAGCAGGCCCAGAGAACAGCAACAAAACTGGTGAAGCGTCTCTAGAATAAGTCTTATGAGGAGCAGCTGAGGTAACTGGGGTTGTTTAATCTGAAGAAAAGGAGGCTGAGGGGAGACGTTAACAGTTTCTTCAACTACCTGAAAGGAGGTTGTAGGGTAGTGGGTGTCGGTCTCTTCTCACAAGTCACAACTGGACAAGAGGGAATGGTGTTAAGTTACGCCAGGAAAGTTTTAGTCTAGGCATTAGGAAAATCTTCTACACTAAAAGGGTTATCAAAGGCTGGAACAGGCTGCCCAGGGAAGTGGTTGAATTGCTATGCCTGGATGTATTTAAAGCTGTCTAGATATGGTACTCAATGATATGGTATAGAAGTGGGCCTGACAGAGATAGATAACGGTTGGACTTGATAATCTTAAAGGTCTTTTCAAACCACAGCAATTCTGTGATTCTGTGATCCTGTGATTCCGATTTTCTCTCCAGCTGGTGAAAATTGGGATATTCTGTGTTGGCAGAATGTTATATTGTAAGAACTTCAAACACTGCAAGAAGTCTTCATTAGCTACGAACTTGGAGGTTGAGCAGCTGATTGCACTCTGTTAACAGAAAAAATAATTTTTTTTATACCATGTTAATGTCTCTTACAATGATTAATTTTTCTTGAAGCACTCTGTGGTTTTGTATACTGGAATATAGCACCAGATTGACAAATTCTTGTGTAAAATTTTTGGAGGTTTGAATCAAATTTTCTCTGAAAACTCTGCTGCTCTTCAGCAGCTCTGGCCCTGTCAAATATCAATTTTTAGTCCAAATTGCCTTATTGCATAAAATATAATACAACATATGCAACTGCAGACTATAAATTAGTTAAAAACTCTAAATAAATATTTTAGTTTGTCAGCTGTTAGGAGCTGTTGTGGTGATTTAGAAGACGTAGAGGAGTCTGCCTGGAACATGATCTACTCAGAATGAAGGAGGGAGTACTTATTTGCAGCTTCTCTGCATGTTTCTTGTCCCAAAGATGACAAGGGGCATTCACTTCTCTCCACCAAATGTTTCTTTTCCCCAGGAACTGGTACTAAGGGTTACCTCAGCAGAGTTATGATTACTAATTTTCAAAGCTTTATTCTCTAAGATACAGAGATCTTCAAAGACAGTTTTCTAGGTCACTATTAATTTGGGTTTCATCTCCTTAAACAGCAAGAGTCACTCTAAGTCATATGTCACTAAAATCAGTACAATTGTGTAACTGTGTTTGGAACAAGCACAAATATACAGGCAGTGACATCAGCCCATTTTTCTATAGGTTAAGTAGTTCTCGTACATATTTTTAATCTTATGCGAAATATTTTCAAAATCTTGCTTTGCCAGTGTGAAATGTTCCAGTTGGAGCTTTTACTCACTACTTCTTTTGTTTGTCAAAAATAACAAAATTGTTCTTTCAGATACAGTTCTATGCTGGCTTCCCAGTTTATGTAGGTCTCTTTTATCTTTGTTTCATTTTCTAAAGGATCATTTGCACAGATATCCATTTTGGTGGGGAGTAGCGGTGAGATAAACCACCACACTCTCTGGTTTCATGTTTCCTTTTTTTTCTTCACACTTCCAAGATAGAGCAAGGTGGGAACATGCTGCCAAGCAGTCTAATTCCTCAGTTAACTAGAACCCATTACTGTCCTCAGGACCTAGATTTTTTTATTTTTGAAAAATTGCTCTAGAGAGGAATGAATGTAAAGGCAGTCAACTATTTTAACTGGTCAGAGATCATTGTTCCTGTCTCTTACAGGATTCTTGTCAGATCCAGCTTTTTAGTCTGACTAGAAGAAGAAAGAGTTACTGCACAATAAAATTGAAAGAAACAAGAAAGGAAGCCTCAAAGTATTTTATCTTGCACATTACTGTTTTACCCACTGTGGAAGATTCCCAAAAGAAATATTTTGACTCTGTTGTTCTTTAATATTATTTCACATTTTAATGGGAATATATCACTACAAAGACTGCAAGATTTTGACATTTTCAAACAAGATCTGTCTTTGAGAGATCCTGAAGACGTTTCACAACTCAGACTTACCCTTGGTCTGGTGGGTCAAACACTCTCAAGTGCAGGAGGTATTAGCCTGATGTTATTGCTGCTACAGAGGAGTGCCCCGATGTGTGTGTGGGGGGGTGGTAAATAATGATTCCAGGACCCTGATTTTGATCAGAAATTGCTCTGCAGTGCTTTCGCCTTCCAGAGAAAGCCTAACAACAGAAAAATATTTCAATTCACATATACTTTTATAGTATTATGTCACATTACTTGGCTGCCTTTAGTTTGGTTAGACTCAAGGGTTCAAGAGCAGTGGAAAGCTGAGTCTTGGCAGTAAGAGGGAAATGGAGAACAGGCAGGAAATGTAAGCACAGTTATTGCTCTCAACTAACAAGCTGAGTGAAGTTCTCACATGCTTCATATAAAATCCTTGTGGATGTAGTGGGGAGGTGTGAAAAGGCTTACAGGAGAGCATCCTGCCCAAGGATGTTCTGGCTGTATCTACCAGTAGTTTGTTTCTTCATTATCACAAAGTCCAGCCTTGGTGTGGTCTTGGAGAGGCAAGATTCCCCACTGGCAATTACTGCACTGGCTGTATTCCAGGAGACCTGAGTCAGTGCTCAGTTACCTCTTTATTTCATATAGCTGACACAGGCTAGCTGTCAATCCTGCTACAGTAAGAGATCTCTCTTATGCTGATAATACAGCCATACTCTCTGCTGAGGTGTAAATACTGGCAATATTCAGACTTCTTCACATGGCCAAAGCTTTTTGTAACGATAGAAGATAAGTTCACAAGCTTTTAGCTGTGTGGACTTCATGGACGTATAGCCCTGTCTGCCTTTGCAATATAACTACATTGATCACATCTAAATAGCAGATCAATTGGTCTTTTAGCAGATTATGCTCCTATCCCTCAAGCAGGAAGAGAGATCTGGCATTTTGCAGCTTGGGTCTGTAAACATTGTGTTTGCTAAGTATGCCACATACTTAGGGGCAGTGGCAGATCTCTCTTTCTCCTTGTTCCTCACAGTTTGGCAGCCTATGTCTTTCTTTCACAGGACACAGTTATCTGTGATACTTTGAAAGAGACTTTGGACTAACAAAAGGTCATATTAAGGTAATTCGACTGGTATTAAGTGCAGGAGCTGGATGGCTTGACTACAAAGGGACAACAGGGTGAGGCTTAGTTTAATAAGATACTTGTAGCTTATTAATGCACATTACTACAATCCCTTCTCCCTTGTGAATATCCCATTCAGAATAAATTGATCTTGGTTACTGTAGCTTTGTTCTCCCCTTAGCTCCAACACAGAAATTGGATCATATAAAGTGTAATATATTTCAGACTATATGCATTGACCCTTAGTTGACTCATGAACTTTGAGTGTCTTCCTGTAGCTGGGACCCATGCTGTCTGCCTCAAGACAGTTTGCCACACAGAAGCCCACTGCCTTCTACCTCTTCCTTCAAACTGGGGACGGGGGCTGATTCTTCTTTCCCTTTGCGTTTTTAGGAAAGTGACCCCATTTTTTGACTGCGACAAAAAGGCCACATGTAGCATTGTGGGATGTCCTTATTGCTCAGCCGGTGCGGTGCTCATGCACCAGGCTTGCACTGTTAGCCATTGGGTAAGAGAACGCACCATTAATCGTCTCTCTAGAACAGTTGAAGCGTTTGGTGTGATGCACTGATTGCTTCTGCTGTTCAAAACTTGCAGACAAATGCTACTGGTGTAACATATAACTGGTCTGTAGGTAGGTAATATGCTTATGTAGGTATGTAATACAACACATACCTTCGACACATTCTAAATAAATGCCTGTGGGGAGACAGAAAATAACTGGAGAGGCGCAGATATTATTTTTGAGACTCCCAGCTTTAAATGAAGCAGGAGAACAGAAATGAGCATCTTTGCAGCATGCAGCATATTAATCTGAGAAAGAATGGTATTTTTGCAACTATGCTGTGAATAAGAGTTGTCTAATCTACAGATATAGAAGCATCTGTAAGTAGTAAGAGTGTTGATTCAACCCTGATTTTTCACAATCAGAGACACTTTCATAAGTCTTGGAAGAGATTTTGTATCTAGGCTAGAATGAAATGCTTAATTTTTTGAGACAGTGTGTAATCAGAATCACTCTTAGTGTTATGCTACACCTATTGGTTCCAACACCCTTTTAAAGAAAATGAGACTGAACTAGGCAAGCCTTTCCTACTGTTCAGCTTTCCAAACTGACTAGTCCTAAAACTATGAATGTCATTTTCTCTAAGGAAGTGATGAAATGTTGTGTTCTATATTGTTATTATCCCAGAGAAACATTAATTTTCATCAGAAGTTAATGAACGCTGACATTTGTATCTTTGAGTTTACCAGATGTGCAAGAGACAATAAAATTGGTTATAGAGGGAAACAATTCTTTTCACAATTTTTTTCTAATACTCTAATGAACCTGCAAAATTCACTGCTGTAAATGACAAGCAATGCACCCTCTCAGCTAAAAACTCCTTGGTATGTGGCTCTGCAAGATTTAGACATAGTCAAGCAATACTTGTCAGTACATGGATGACAACAGCTTCCCATTTTATGGTTTTTGACCTTGTGCTGAACAAGTCATGGCTGTTTGCATGTAAAACCCTTTATATACTGGCAGGTGTTCTTGCTTTGGCCTCTCACAAGTGAGTTAATCCAGGCTTTTAAATTGTTAATAAATGAATTAGTTTTAGATCCTGATGCCTTTTGTAATCAGTCACATAAATACAAAGTCTATGGGAATTTGTACACTCCAAGGATGAGAAAGATGTGAGAGCCTTGACAGCGATGAAGTCACTAGCCACCTTCTAATCTCTTGTGTGATGTATATAAAACATAGAAGTGAAAAGAGTATTTGTTGGATATTATTTAAAAGAACATAACCTATTTCTAAATTCTAAAGAAGATGGCTATAGTCTAATTAAAAAAAAATAATTTCAAAAACGAATGTTTTGTTACTCATTAAAAAATCTGATAAAGTATTAAGCAACTTTATTTTAGTAAGCATAATGAAAAAAACAGCCTAATTAAATTTAATCAACACTTTTATCAATAGAAGTTATGAAGGAAGAGCGGTAAGATGGTTCTTGGGAGCAGCTGTAATCAATTTGTGCACTAGTCTGAATGTGTGTGTGTAAAACTGCACACAAATTGTAAAAGAAGTGAAGATTTAATTGACATTCCTTAAAAATGAAAGAAATCTGCATGCTCACAAGAGATTTTGAAGAGGAGTGTTAAGTGTCTAGAAGCTGAATCTGTTGTGTGTCCTTTCATGGCCTTACAATATTTACTTCCTATTTTTTCATAGTGCAATTGTAGTTCAACATCTCATTCTCCACATTTTTTATATTAAATAGTTATTTCTTTGACACATTTTTCTCTTGGAGCATTTTGGAGTGCTACATTCTCAGCTGGTCAAAGCTTCTAAGCTCCCTGTTGTTCCAATACATTCAGGTTTATTTATTCACATCTGCTTAGGATCAGGGCCTGGAGTAATTTTCTTTAAAACATAAACTTAATATGTAAATATTCCAGGATCTATCAATGCTAAAGGTTATGTGGCTGATTTAGTTCTTTCTTTGGATTGCAGCAACTCCCTGAAGCGTGTTAATTGATTGTAATTGTTTTAGTTAATCAGTTTCAGGGGAATTTATTTTTATTTTGCATGCAGGAGTTGTTTGCTTCCAGGCAGTTCACAGAAGTAGTGAAAGCTAACTTAGGCCAATTTTTCCTTCACTTTAGATTAAGTGTTTTTTATGTGCTGGGTGACACTGGGTTTGGAATATGTTTGAGTGGAGCTATAATGAGAGTTTAGCTTCCTCATATACAAACTGGAGAAAAAATCTCTCTGACAACAATTGCTGAAATAGTTTAATATTTCAGGAGGGTTAAAGGGTCAAAGATATGGAGCATGTACATGGGACTTTTCTGGATTCCACTTCTCTAAAACCCGTTTATCCTCAGAGGCTGGGTGAAATCTGATGGATTTATGTGCAAGAACTCATTTACCTATGAAGAGCTGTTTATTTTATTAGGACAGTATGTTTGCAGTAAGAGTTTTTGAAGTATGGCCATGCAATAAACTCTAAGGATTAACTTTTGGAGTTCTTGATGAGCAGACTTCATCTACTAAAAAAATTTTGGGGTAAAGGAAAAGGCCTGTACTCTCCTTCTTCGTTTCCATTGCAATTTCATTTTATCTCTCTCCAGTCAAATAAGATACATTATCTGAGAACGGGCTAGTTTATGCATTGAATGTATGATGTTGTGTGTGATATGAAAGCAAAACATCATGTAATATGGCTTCTAGAAATCTTCGGCAGGTAAACATTTAAATCCAACAAAATGACCTCTCCCATGAAAAAAGGAGGAATTTCCTGGTTTCATCACTGATTTTGTAACACAGCAAATATTATGATTTTGTGGTCTGCATGTCTTAAGCAGGCACTGTGCACACTAGTACATGAAGTGGGTTATTTTTTTCTTAAATGTGAAGTTGATGTCTGTTTCATAAACTTCAAATAAGCTGCAAGGCTGTACCTTTCCTTTCCCAAATGTGTATTTTTCTGGATTTCAGGAACTTGGTGTTCTTTTTTCCCATGACTCTTGTTATCTATACAGTAACATTCAAAACTGGCAGATGTTCACCTGAATTAAATACCAGAATTCAGAGGGGAAATGGAAAAGGCTTCTGACCCAGAAGTATTGGTGGCTCACTGAGGGGAATGTTATTAGCAGAAAATGGCAAGAAAGGTAGGTAATGTGAATCCCAGATTTCAGCTAGAAAAACAGAAATATCAATTAAATGAAATTACCCATATAAAGGAATCTGAACTTGTGGGCTAAATAGTACAGACATCATGCAAGGGGGACTATGAATTAAAGGTAGTTGAGCATAAATTTGACCATATAATTGAAAACTCTGCAGATGAAAGTGGAAGACGGGAGTGAAAGTAGTAAAACATTCCCTTTAAAATAATGAGTGAAAATCAACAGTACACAATGTCATGTAATGAAAGAGCAGCTGCAATAGGGGTGGATTTTTCCTGGGCTCTTATATTTATTCATTCTGCCCTTGGTCTCCCTCTCAAAGACCGGTCTATGACTCAGTCTGTGTCTGCTCACATGTACCATGCACAAACATTTCCTCTTATGCTCTTGGGACTATGGGGAACAAATGACGTTGCTGTTGGACTCACCAAACTGTGCAAAAACTGAACGTGACTGCCTGCATTGCTTACGTGCTTATGCTTTAAGGTATGGATTATTATTTGACATCTAATTGAAAACCACCACCAAAATTTAACAGTCCTAGAGGTTGAACCTCTAAGCAGAGAATCTCAAGATTGGAAATCTTTGTACTCAAAGAATCTGATGAGGGTGGAAAAAAATGGCTAGAGAGAAGCAGAAGTAGCAGCAAATAGGCTGGTGCAAGAAGATTCTTGTGTCAAGCTCTAAATGTTGTCCTTTACTGCATGCATTTTGAAGAGGAGTGGGACTGCATCTTGGACACATCCTAATCCCTTTCCTCTTGAGTAATGTGCTACTACACTCCCTATGTCTGTTGGGGAAAATACGTGGAGCAGAATTTTCAGGAGAGAAAAAAAAAAGCCACATTTTTTTATTTTGTATAAAAAAATATTAGATTGGTTCCAGCCTGCTAACTTCCAGAAAGAAACACGAGTTATGGTAAACTACAGCACATTCCTTTAGATTTCATCCGCCTCAAAAAATCACAGGTGACTGACTCATTTTATACACCTTTCTGTTGTTAAGACAGGCAGGAAATTCAAGAACAATATAATTGTCAGTATGATAAATGAGAAGGCAAAATACTGTTGAACAGTAGAGGACACCGGGTGTTATTATGGCCTATTCTTGCTATGAATAGAACCACCCAGACACCAATTAACATATCATTGCTATGATTACTTGCTACAGTATCTGTTCCACTGATCAAACTTGCACCTTTTCAGTCCATATTTTGATTTCAAAAAGTTACACAAAGAAGAGATTACATTCATCTCAAATGCAAATAAATGTGAAGCTTAAGAAGCTAATTAAGTTTATAACCACTGAGAATAACATTAAAAAGAAAATTAAATTTCTTGGTTTGGAGGAAAACGTTTTAGGAAACATTTGTTGAATAAACATAAAAGAAATTATCTTAATGTACTTTTATGCAGATAGCACTCTGTTTATATTTTTCCATATACCAATCATATATAACTCGTATAATTTTTCCTTCTCTAAACACTCTTCTTTATAAGAATATTTACTATCAAGCATGCAATAGGTAGTAAGTATGAGAGCTACATGACAGCAGTCTGCTATAGCTTCCCAAACTTTTTGAGACCAGTTTCAGTTTTACAAAAATGATAACACCATCACAAATATTTAGTAAATAATTGCTCCAGGCAAGGAGATGGAAATGAAGTATAAAGCACATGAGCTATTCCTTCTCTCATTTTTCTTTTTTAGTGGCCATAAAAGGTACTAGACTGAAAGCCTTGGAGAAAGGAAATTTCTGCTTACGCATCAGGCAGCAGTACTGCTGAATTTCTTGGGCTGGGCTGCATCTTCCAAAGCACTGTCGTGTTGTCCCTTGTCTAACAGACTGCTAAGGCATGTTCACTAATTCAATGAGAAAACAGGGAAGTTAAACAGACCCTTAAGTGTTTTGCTGAATCATGTTGCTCAGTTCCCTGACAGGCTGAGCCTGTGTTCCAGCAGCATCTCAGCTAAAAAGCTCCCCAAACTGCCTTCTGCTGGAAGCAGTCCTGGCTGGCACAGATTTTGCAGCAGCTTGCTGCCCAGGAGAGTTGACTGGCCCAGAGCTTCTTTCTCATCCCAAATGGATAACCTGTGTAAGGAAAAGAAGATTTCTGTCTACAAATCATTCCTCTGCTTGGTTTGAGGAAAAACAGCTTTTGAAGGAGAAACGGGAAATTCATAGTCCAGAAGACAAAAGCAGGGGTGACATGATTTCTGCTTGAAGAGTAGTCCCTTGAAGAGCAGCTGCTGCTGCTTCTGCTCTTTCTACCCCACTCTTTCCTCTGTGAACCAAAGGCAGCGTACGCCCGCCCCCTTTGCAGCTACCTCTGGCTCTTCCACAACACAGAGGACCAAAGCCTTGGGTCCTCTCTGTGCAAGTGAATCTGGAGAGGAGGCTGGGGCTTACTCTCGTTCTTGATTCCTATGTACTATGACTCTAGAGCAGTGGAGTCGCTCACAGGGAGTCATGGCAACAAATCTTTTGTTTTGAGTTGCCCTATATGATCTAGATGTCCTGGATGAGCTGAGCGACAGTTCTACCCCCTGCTGGTGAGAGCTTCATTCTTGTGAGCTGGGCATGATCAATATGGGGAGCAAGTTGTTGTGATGGAAATGGTGGTTAAGATGACATTTCTGAGGCCTTGAAATTGTTATTTTGTTCATCTTTAACATATGCATTTAGCTCACTGGTGTTCAGAGAGCATCACTTTCACTGCAAGGGTTTCCATTACAACTAGAATATTTTGAATTTTGAAATGTGCCCCTGACGATCCATCACAATATTTTTAAATGCTTTGGACATGGAAGAGCAGTGTTGAACTTGGATCTTGGATTTCAATATAATTTTTTTATAGAGCAGCTGACAGGTTTGCTGGATTAGTGTTTATAATACTTATTGATATCCCATGGTACCTTTCCATAGCTGAGTAGAGTTTAGATTGACTCTGGAGTATTAGTACTTGATGAAGGTAATCTGTTTTCTTGGCTGAAGCTCACAAACAAAGCAGTTAAATCCCCATTACAAATGGCTAAACAGGGACCCATTAAACTTCTTATAGGCCTATCCATTTCTATAGCCCCTGAAACATTTATAAAGGGCACTGTTAAAAATTTACAGAACCTTGAGGAAGTATCTTAAGCAAAGCTACTCTGTGCACACTACCTGAAATATACAGTCTTCCTTTAAAGAATAAAATAAAAGTAGTGAAGGAAAACTTTCTTCCATACGCTTTGACCTACAGTAACTGTTTTGGCTTTTCATTTTTTATTTTTAAAGTTTCACAGAAAAATAAATGTTACAGGTAGAAAAAAGCTTAAGGAAGCCACCAGGGTTGGTTATTAATAACCAAACTGTCTTTCTTAATTTCTGTCTCAATTATTATTTCTCCAGTCACCCTTTTTATACAGGAAATTGTTGGCACCAAATTTGAGATGAATATGGTAATAGTGGATGTATCATGTTAATGAGAATTCTCACATTAAGAAATATAAGACACATTATTTTAATGATTCTACTGGCATCAAACCATGGAAGCTACAAAGTTATATTTTTAATGAATCAATCCCCACAGGCCTAAAGTAATTGTGTGAAAACTATTGGGCTTCTTTTATTCCAGTAAAAGACAGCCCTAAACTGAAATTATACTTTTATAAACCTCAAAAAACCAAAGCGTTTAGCACGGCACTGGAGTGAAGAGGTTGATTCAGGCCTCCCAATGCATGTCAATAAAGAGGTGATGATTAGAGAGAGAAAAAGCAAAGCCTTCATTAGGCCACAGATTATCTGAGTTACATGGGTAAACTGTCAAACTGAGCTCACCAGGGATGACAGTATCTTGTGAGACAGCCTGTACCTTAGTGCATGGGGATGGTGGCATTTGCTTGTATAATAGGGACATGGTACCAGGAAGGGGGAGGGGATGAACAAGAAAAGGAAAGCAGTATTGTCTGGTTTGGTTCATTATACTCTTATTCTAGTCATATGTTCTAAGAGCTTAAACTTCTGCTCAAGTATTTTAAAAATAAATAAATGAGCAGTTCTGTCTTTTTAATTATGGGAGGTGACAGAGGAGTATGGGGAACAATGAAACCACACTGTGTATATATTTTCTAGTTCCTGTGAATTTTTGTAATTTCCAGATAGTCACTTGTAAGTATATTCATCAAACACGAAGAATGGTTTTATAAACTGCAATATATATTCTAGGGCACTCCTAAAATATCTAGAAAATTTGAATCTTTAGATATTGTTTTTCTCCCTAACCAACCACTGATGTTGCAAGGAGTAATAATAAAAAGTTCACATGATAGTGTGCTTTTTATTTTCATGAATTCTGAAAATATATGCTAAGCCATCTACAACATCTGTTCTGCTAGGGTCAAAGTCCCAGCTGTACAAGCTTAGGAGTAAGTACTGAAAAGCTGATATTCTATACGAGCTATAGTTGGAGTTTCAAGTAGTTTCAAGCAAGCTTTTCACAAAATTCAGGGATGCAACTGGCCCTTGTTAGCATACTCCTTCTTGTGAGATTTTATCTGAAAAATAACAGTCCTGTTTACCAGGTATCTTATGCAAGGTACAAAAAAGTTACCTCTCTGCTGGGATCAGAGAAGTAGAAAGTGACTTGTTCCCTTTGCAGCAGATAAGAAGGGAACTACCAGTCAAATACTCAATTAAAAGCCCATCATAATTTAGTTGGGCAATCTTCCCATTTAACAGTTTCTACTTGCCCAGCTCCAAAATATGGCCCAGCTGTAAAAATGCTACCCCATGCTGGCTTCCTCTCTCTTCTTTTCTGTGCTGCTTTTTGTCAGGTATTTGTTATCCAAGCACAAGACACTAAGGAATTCTATGAATCCTTATGGTGCTTGTACATGGTCCAGGTACTTGTTTTAGGCCTGTGTCCTTTTCAAGTAGGGAAGTGGATTATTAGACACGGGACAAGAAATGTAGGAAATTAGCAGCAGCATCAGCAAAGGAAGATCCATTTTGGCTGTCCTTGCCCTAGGATGGTCAAATATCCTAGTAAGATAGTCCTTGTTGCTAAGCACCTTGTGTTATCTTGGCTTTTTTGAGCCTTCTTGGATAAATGTGGCAGAAGGAAAGGATTGCAGAACCTCAGACTAGAGTCTGGTCTTCACTTCTACTGTCATAGCTGGTTGTCTTCCTAGAAGATCCCGTTATCATGTTGCACTTGCTTTTGCAACCTTATCAATCTAAAATACTGTTTTACTAGATGGCTGAAGTATTTTAAACTATAAGACTATTTTCATCCCTGTGCATCCTAACCATACAGTCAATCTATTATCAAAAAAGGGCACATTTGGAATATGACAGGGTTGAGCCTAAAACTGCCAGAGATAATCACACAGCCTTCATAGCCTCTTATTCTATTCTTCTTGAACATTCGTTCTCAATTCCAGAATTTGAAAGAAAGCCAGAAAACCCCACTCATTTCTGTCCATCTCCTTAAACGGGCACTCCTGGATATCAGCAAGTATTTCAGTGGTTACATCTGTCAGTCTATGTTTGAAAGCAGTGATGAAAACAGGACTGAAACTACAAACATAATATTTAGAAATACTGCTGAGGGAGAAGAGGAAAAAAGAGCCCTCACATACAACATTTCTACTGTTCTGTTTAGCAGTTATGCCAGTATGACACATCAGAATGTTTCAATCATCAAATTATTGTTATCTGTTATTCTTAAATAAAGAACTTTAAACCCATGGCTTGCAGCACTTCTTTAAATGTTATCTTACACACATCTGATTAAGTGCTATTTGTTTGTTACTTGCACGATACACTTAAACTCTGCTGGGAGCTGAGGTAGCCCACTGGAGTGTTATTTTGATACTGCTCATAGTTTGATATAAGCCACTTTAAGATTCCTCTGTGTGTTCTTCTGCAAATCAAATTATATGGTCACTAACTGGGAGAGCAATAAGAGGCAAAAGATAATTTGTCTGAAGAAAGGAAGGCATAGAGAAAGGAAATAGTAACAACTGTTAGAGCATTTCATATATCCCCAGAAGAGAAATGTAAATCTTGAGTCTGTCCACAAACGCTGGCCCAAGTGCAGTGGACATCATTTGGTACAGTTCTGTCTTGTTCTGTTCCTGTTTGCTGAAAGTCTTGTCTGTGCAATTGTACTCCAGAGCAGTTTTGCTTTGAGAAGTTATTTGAGGGCCACAGATAAGGCCTGCTATAAAGCCTCTCAATTACTGGGTGTTGATTTTTTCTTTTTTTCCTGAGAACATGGGTATGCTTCTTCCTAGTCTGATACCAGCTCTAGGTACTGAAGTCAGAGGTTTGAATTTAGGCAGTAAAGAATGAGGATGTTCTGTGGAGTCTGCACTACTGTTTCTGGATAGACTTTTAGCAACCATGTGATCCCAATTTGTCTTAGTGTTTAGATTAGGAAACTAGTTTTGTACTAGTGGGACAAAAGCTTTGGTGCTTTTGTGTCAACAGAAATTCTTAATTTGTGATATTTTGGGCAAATTTGTCTATAAAAGCAATGCTACATTTTATTTAAGCTTTAACTATGCATGTGACATCAAGAGGAGGCTGCCTCTTCATTCTCCTACTCAGATCATAGAATTATAGAATCATTTAGGTTGGGAAAGACCTCTAGGATCATTGTCCTGTTTCAGCATGGACAGGGTTAATTAGGTCAGAAGGAGCCGAGGCTGGGCCATTCCATACCATGCTAACATCATGCCCCAGCGGGGCTCTGGCTGGCGCTGGGGCAGGGTTCGCTCAGGGCCGGCACTGCTCTGCCTTCTCTACGCGCTCGGCATTGTTTGTTTCGTACGCTGTTTTGCTCACTGCTGCTATTTCTGTTGCTGTTCTGATTGTCTCCTATGTGTTACTGTATTAAACTCTCCTTATCTCAACTCTCAAAGGTGCCTCTAACCACTCCTGCCATTTTTTTTTCCGTGGGGGCGGCTTGCGGGGTCGGGGGGTGGGAAGGGGGCGGAGTTTGCGGGGGAGGTAGCGGCAGCGGCCACGTGGCTTGGCTCCCAGCAGGGACTGAACCCCCACAGATTTCCTAAACCACTACAATCATCCAACACCTCCCTGATCCCTAGACCATGTCTCAAAGCACCACATCCACCCGTTTTTTTAACACCTCCAGGGATGGTGACTCCACCACTTCCCTGGGAAGCCTCTTCCAATGGCTAACCACGTTTTCAGCAAAGAACTTCTTCCTGATACCCAATCTTAACCTCCCCTGGTACAACTGGAGGCCATTGCCTCTTGTCGTGTCATTAGTTACTTGGGGGAAGAGACCAGCACCAGCCTCACTACAATCTCCTTTTAGGTAGTTGTAGAGGGCAATGAGGTCTCCTCTCAGCCTTCTCTTCTCCAGGCTAAACAATCCCAGTTCCCTCAGGTGCTCATCATACGACATATTCTCCAGATCTCTCACCAGCTTCATTGCCCTTCTCTGCACCCGCTCCAGCACCTCGATGTCCTTCTTATCCTGTGGTGCCCAGAACTGGACACAGTACTCAAGGTGCAGCTTCACCAGTGCCGAGTACAGGGCCACAATCACCTCCCTACTCCTGCTGGTCACACCATTTCTGATACAGGCCAGGATGCTATTGGCCTTCTTGGCCACCCAGGCACACTGCTGGCTCATGCTGAGATGGCTGTCCACCAGTACACCTACGTCCTTTTCTGCCAAGCAGCTTCCAGCCACACTTCCCCAAGCCTGTAGCGTTGACAGGGGTTGTTGTGACCGAAGTGCAGGACGCAGCACGTGGCTTTGTTAAACCTCATACTATTGGCCTCAGCCGATCTTTGCGGAGCCTTCCTACCCTCAAGCAGATTGACACTCCCACTTAATGTCATGTCATCTGCAAATTTACTCAGCACTCAATGCGCTCATACAGGTCATTGATCAACCTTGATATGGACAGAATAAATCACTTTGGTAGGAAGGAACTCACATAGAGCAATATCCTCTCTGCTAGAATTAAGGATGATCATGAGAAACCTTTCCAGTTTCTGCTTCATGGGTAAGGCTGTTCTATTTCAGAATTTTAAATCATTTTTTTACATTTCATGCCAGCGGTAAGTTTTCAAACATCAGGTATTTGTAGGAATATAGTACAGTTACACCAATACTTCTTGGAAAACCTTTGTACCTCCAGAATGGAATTTAATGAGACTTGACAGTGCTCTCCCAAAAGGTCACTACCCAGGTGGTTTTGTCATCCTGCTCAGGAGAAAGACTCAGCAGCTCAAATTCTTCTCTTCCTATTCAGGCTGGGGATTAGATTGAGAGTTCTTAATGTCTCTCCTATTGCACCCTCTAACCTTTCAGAAACAGCTATAACCATTTCCTCCAGGATACTGAGCTCCTTGTCCCAATTCAGATTAGGAATAGCTCTGGGCTGTCATAGTCTTGGATACACCCATGGGATGGTAGGAGCTGCTCCTTTGCCTAATTTGGAAAAGGGTTTGGTCTTGAACCCCCTTACAAGGCAAGAAAATTACTTCCTACTTGTTCTCATTTCTTTAACATTGTTATTTTTTCAAAAGCAGATAACATACTCACAAATTAGTTTCTGCAAAGTAGGTCTGCTTGGTGTACTTCTCTACAGTGGGAAAGAAGGGAACAGTTACATTGGGGACACCTTGCTTAACTTGTTACAAGGAAATGCTTACAGGTAGCACTCATGTAAAGCCTTGTATATGTAAGCTACCCTACATTTCCAGGTTACACCTGCAGCCTACTGGAATACATCCCAAGTCTCCCTCCCAGTCTGTGGATTTACACCTCTCCACCTCAATGTATACTGTTGGGTATCATAGAAGTTTTGTCTAGGTTGTGGATTAACCTTGCTGTGAATTCGGAGAAGCCACACTGAGCCTGGGCTGGGTGCTGAGCATGTCAAGCTGGCTATTCCCCTCTGACCTGCCCACCAGAGAGCACAGCAAGCAGATACCAGGTGCCTTTGGGGTTCAGGAGCTGGTGCTGAGAACAAGCACAGGGTTCATTGAGGGAGGGCTAATGCATCCACTCACCTGGTCCTGAGGGTCTTGCTGCTCTGCTCTTCAGCATGTCACCCAAGTTTTTCAGTAATTCAGAGTATCCTGATTTACCGTTACCACAGATAATGGACAAGTGGTTAACTTTTGTGGATGCAATTAACATTATCTGCCATTCTGTTGAGTTCTCTAGATGTTTTAGAAGCTCTCACAAGTAGGAACAGTTTTTCCTTTACAAAATCACAAGTGCAGGTGCTGTGAAGGAGTAGTGACTCTTTGAGGTCATAAGATATCTATTTGTATGAGAAATGTGTATCTTTGGCAGACCGCTAAATATTACTGCTTAAATCTATTACAAAGAAGCACAATTTTCTGTAACTTAATTTCCTAAGCTTAATGAACCCAGTAAATTTCCTCTGATGTCTTCCCAAGTTATTATGTTAAATCTAATTTATCTGGCAAAAAATTGGACAAATTTCCTCTTAATTGAATTAACCCAGAAGAAAAAATATATTGTTATGGAAATCTGTGACTAATAATTCACAGATGTGAAAGTTCTGGGTTTGGTTCCATTCATTTACTATCTTAGAATTGCTATTTTTGTTTGCTATAATCTAACTAGAAAGAGTTAATTGAACCATATATATATATACATTTGAAAAGTTTGAAAAATGATACTGAATTACTTTCTTGCCGTTTAATGTTGCAGAAGATTTTTCTGTCCTACATGATTATTTGCATATTTATTGAATATTATATTTGCCAATTGATTTTCTTGCTATGTTACTGATACGATCCAATGAGTGGATGATGCACTTTCATCAGGAGTAATACATTCCTAGCAATTTTGCTAGAACTCAAAGCAGTACAGGAAGAAATCTCATTGTTTATGTCTTAATGTGGGGAAAACTGAAGCACTAAGTCCCAAGAAAAGCCAAAGCAAAACCATGACTGGGAGCACATATGAATGTAGCAACACAAAAATGTGAGTTTGCTTATGCATGCTACTTTGTATGTGAACAGGGTATAGATAAGAGAGATATAGTTGTGCATCCTCCTGGAATGTAATTCGTATTCTTCATGCCAACAGCTATAATCCTCCTTTCCTGCAACTTCCTTAATATATGCAGAGAGTTCTGATGTAAACAATGGAGCCAAACCTCTGACAAATACATTACAAGGGCCACTAATGAGTGCAAATCCATGTATGACCTTTAGAGCATTCATGCAGCTGTCTCCACCCTCTGATGCAGCTTGTACTGGAAGAATCCTATCAACACCTAGCATTTCAAAATGACTATGTATACCAAAATAATAGATTTCTTTCTGTTCATACTTCTTTACTAATTTGAGGATTGCTCAGGAGAGAATTTGGCTTTGAAACTGTAAGCAAAAGATCTTTAATGTTCTTGCATTTTAAAGTTACTATTAGTAATATCCAAAAAAATACACAAATAGTCCAGGAGTTTTCCTGCTATACATTTTTATCGAGACTTTTGCATCTTTTCCAGCAGAAGAGCAATTGTATGAAAAATAGTCAATAAGCTGTAATACTAAGGTCAACACTTTTAGTATTAAAATCAGTTTACAGTATGTTTGCTTGAAGTGCACATAAATTCAAAGAGGCAAGAAATATAAACCGAATAGCTGATTTCTTGGATGCACTCCAATATAATTATAGCTATTCACCCTTGCGACTATTTGTGTGTGTAGCTTAAAGCTATTTGCCTGCCCTAAGGTACAGTAGCAGTATTTTTATACATCTTTGTATCTGATTGAAATGCAAAACTCAGTAAACCTGGAAAAGATGCTAACGAGCTTAAAGAAATGTATGAGTAAAATTAACCAGCAGACTGAATATACCTTTTGACATTTATTCATTTGTTAGCAGCGCTACTCAGTTCCTGGTACAGGTACCTCTTATTCTCCTAGATTTTGAAACTGAGATATCCCTTAAGGATTCATCACTAAAATAGTGTATTTCTAATAGGCAATTATGAAAAAAAAAATCATCATCAATCACATTTATTGCAAACATCTCATAAAACAGTAAAACATTTATGTGGCTATGGAAGGCAAGTATGTTGCCATGTAATATACCAAGATTTGCATATAAAGAACAGCAGGCAGCAAACAAGTATCTTTTTCTTATTCCATTTATACAAATGCCGTTGATGCAATGTATCTATTTAATTCACATCAAAATGTTATATCTGTAACACCTGAGTGATATTAACTGTTGTTAGGTCTCAGAAGCACACCATGGGAAGGTAATGAGTAATGCTGCTTCCTTCAGGTAAGGTCCATCAGACACGTCACACCCAGTCATTCAGGAGCCAGGGTTTGTCTCAAGATGATGTGCACCTGACATTTTTTAAAATTACTATTATTATTATTATTTCCCTCCTTCAATATAATTTTTTTACCAGGATCGTTCATGTCAGGATTTTGCTTTCAGACTAGTTCCAGGGACTCTGTGTTGTTTCGACATGAATAAGCATAAAATGCAACTGCTTGGAAAGAAACACAGCTCTTCTTGGGCAGAGGGGTGGCAGCCAACTGTCAATACGCATATCTGCTAATCTTCTCTGTAATCTGTACCTTGTGCTCAGCAAACACTCAGAAATCATTCTCTCAAAACTTTTTTTTAATAGTTCAGAGTGCATCTACTGTGGGGCATATAATATAAAATGACTAACAAAATGCAAGGTTATCTGTATGTCAGAGTTGGTACGAACTGTCTTTATCTGGGTTTTTCCACAAGCCTCGAGGCAAAATGAAGCAGGTAGTATTGCAGAGAAGAAAGAAATGAAAGACAACACATTGTACATATCTGTGGGATTTTTTGACATTTGACTTTCAACTATCATTTTAAAAAATTCTGCCTTCTATTTACTTGTCAGAACTGGATTTAATTCTTATATGCTGCAAGGAATTCACTATGTTAAGATATTGATATAGCAAATTGCCGAATGTTTTAGAGATTGATTCTTGCTGACCAAAATGGGCTTTCAGATTGGAAGTCTTTTTTTCCAAAAAACACCTGCTGAGATAGAAGTATGACTGCTATACAAAAGGAATATACTGTTTGTTTAGTCTGCCCCTATCTAGCAATCTGCAGATGCTATCAAAGATTGCATTTGCAAAATGAAAATTACCTAAGGATTTGGCAAATGACCTTGATTAAAATGGACTGAGTGGCCACTGTTAGGTGAGTATTAACAGACTGATTGGTTGTTTCTTCTGTCAGTCTTTCTGCAAAATTATGACAGGCCACACAGCAGGGAGCAAATGATCAATAATACTTCATCTCCTGGGACACAATAAACTGCCATTCATGTGCATAAAAATAAAATATATAAAGCTTGTCAGACAAGGTGACAGAAAAAGGTGCTTTTTCTGAACAATTTTATACTACAGTAGGGAATGATCAGTTAAGACTTGTTTTTGTATTGTGCGGTATATGATCTTAGCAGCAGCATCTTTGACTTCATTACAGTTTAAAAATATCTCTTAGTGCTTTTCCTGATGTTTATCTTATTTCATTAGAAGAACATTTAGATTTTTAACACTCTTCTCACTATTATACAGTGGGAAATTAACAACAGCTTTTGCAGGAAAACACTCCCCTCAAACCAGCAATGTTTATGCCATCTAACCTCACACTAAAATAATCCAGGCTCTGGGCATATGCCGGTGTGTGCTCTGCACAGATGAACACAGAGTCCAATGCCAAAAGATGCCCATAGGAACAAAGATTCTTAAGCTAGAAAAAGCTATTTTAAACTGCCTCCACAACATTTTTATAAGCAAAAAGTATAAGAAGAAAGAAAAGTGTTATGTTATATTATGCATTTAGTAAGGTCAGAAGGAGGTTAGAATTTGAGGTATTTTGTTAGTCACTGCTTTCAGTAATGCTTTTCTGTTCTGGGAAGTGCATTGAAAAAGACAATTACTGATTTATGAGAATATTTTCATGTTCTGCCTATAGAATGTTTTGTTTTGACACATCTACCAATGAATTATTAGGTGGTTATTGCACTGAAAGTTTTGTGTAGGCAAGGCACATAGGGTTGCTTAACCAGTTAGGTGTGGAGCCTTTACTATAGTGGCAATGAATTTCTTTGACATTTGCTAGATAAACAAGTTTTCTGACATGCTCTTCATATATCAATCCCCTTTCCTCCATTAATATTTCCCACGGAAATTTATGGGATGCACTGTATATTTCCTTGTGCAAGCATTTCAATTTCATTAAAACTACACATTTAAGGAAGCAAAAGATATTTTAGCAAGTATTTTGACTATTTTGTGCAGCTATAGCAGTTTCTGTTGTAACAGAATCTCATCTACAGATCTTTGAAGTCATACTTTGTTGCTTACTTCACTTTTAAAGCAGGTGGAGAAATTTGGACTTTGCCAAAATTTATTCTGAATTAATGCATTCACAGTTTGGCTCTGCTTGGCTTTTTCCGTCTCCTGGCCTTGATTGCAAAAAGAATTACTAATGAATGCTGTCTCCTGACTGAGCTAGAAGAAGAAGCACTGGAATTTTCATGCAAAAACTTGGTAGATCTGCCTGTGTTCTCTTCTTGGGTTTCTGCCCCTTCTATGTCCCAGTGTCACTGTTGGTATAGTAATGCCACCTACTTTAAAGATCAAATATAAGGCCTATGAATGACAATGCCATTTAGTAACTGAGAATCAAGCATGTATGCCAATTGTAAATGTTTCGGTGAGGAATCTGTCAATATTGTGTAGGAAGAAAAAAGTTAAATGTTAATGAATCCACAGGACCACTATTCACATGTGTGACTTGACAGAGAAGGAAAATAAGAAGACAGAAAGAAAGTCAGTCTTATATAATTCCTGCAACTTCTCTAATTTCTTTCTTCCTTCATGCACTGAGTTACCCTGACTCCAGACAACTGCTATACATTATGAGAATGGAGCTGCAAAATTAAACTGTGCTCTGGAAAAATAGGAGGAGGAAACTATGATGCCATGTGATTTTTCCCTTTTATGCACATGCATTAAGCAGTTGTGGATTATTGTTTCTCTGCCATTAGAGAAATAGAAAAACACCTGCTGATTTCAGGCCTAAACAGAAAAGTAAATTGTATCTTTAATAAATAATAATTTTTTTCACAGAAGTTTATCTTTACTATAAAGATGGATGTTTAAATGGATTTTCAACACAGACCTTTATATTAAAGTCTATAAAACTTCAGATTTAGACCTTTATATTAAAGTCTAAAAGAACAACTCTATAGAGCAAACCTGGAGCCTGAGATCAGATTGGATTGAATTCTGTGTGAAATGTTGCTAAGTATTGTAGTGCACATTACTTGGGGATTGTGAAGTTCAGTGATTAAATCAGGTTAGGTTTTTTTTTTTAACAGTAATTTCACTTCACCTTCCTTAAGTCTGCTTTATGCATGCAGAAGTATGAAAGCTAGGACTGATTAAATGGCATTGGCATTGCAAAATCCCCCCCCAAATACTACTGTTAATGAGAATTATGTGTATAACTCCCTTCTTACTGCAATGACAATTCACTCCTATGACTCTGTCAAACATTGCAAAAAATAAATAAACCTGATAGCCCACTAATAAATAACTGCTCAAGATGCCTAAAAAACCCCCAAAAAACCCAGCCGCTTTTCCCCAAAATAACATTTAAAATGCAATAGCCTAAATCCTCAGCTAGACTGAATCCACCTCTCTTCACTGAGTTGAGTGCAGCTAAACTGATTTGCAGTGGTTGGGGAATTAGCCTGTGATAACTCAAACTGTCAAAGTATGCAGAAGTTTTGAGAAATCTGTTTGGAACAGGGATGGATATGAATATGGGGGTTTCAAATGTTAAAACACAACATTGGTTAAAAAAACCAAACCAACAAAACAAACACTTAAACCACTATTTGAAAATCCTAAACTACCACTGCATATGTTCCAGTAATTTGCTCAGCCAGGCAGTATGTTGTATTCACTGAATGATGAAACCTTCTTGTGAGAATGTTTAAAATGTCACTGAGGTTCAGTCTGGATCAGGGTGCAGGTGGCTCTACAAAGGCTTTGCTGAGGGGATGTGTTTATACAGTTGCTGCTGACGGATGGTATTGATTGGCTAGGCAACTCATAAAACAAGCAACCACACTTTCATCTTTGCAGTTTCTGTTCCTTCAGTAGATAGAAAAGTGGTTTTAATTATTCACATCATCCATTTTATTTTTTTTTCCCCTTATCCACCCACTCTCTCATAACCAAGCAATATTCTCATCATGGCATTACTGTACAAAACTTGCAAAGGGGGTAAGGATGTGCAGATAGATAAGAAATTTTTGAGAATACAAAAGTTGATGCTGTCTTACTGGTAACATTAGCAGAAGTCAAAATATGCTGAAATCTCCACACTGCAGGGCTTCCTGAGTCACCTCAGGATGACAGAGCACTTGACAGCCACTGAGATTTAGGTATTGGGGGAGCATCCCTGGTGTTTTGCTTGTGTTTATTTGTGACCAGTATTTTTAGAGTATTGTGGCTTCTATATGTGAAAACAAATACATGCTGCTGTTGTGATTCCTGTTCCCTCCCTCTTTGCTATATTATTACAAAAACCTGCAGCCCCGGTGTGTAAGCAGTTGTTTGGAAAAAGAACAATAAATAGATTTAATCTAGCACTTGGATTTCCAGGTAAAAAGCATACCAGAAATAATAAGTGGGAAAATAAAACTTGAAGTCCAAGATGCTTAAAGTGGACCTCTAATTCTACTGATAACAGCAATCTCACTGTACTTCTTGTCGTAGTATGACACTGCTATAAGGCACGCTTTGCATAACACTCACTTCCTGCATCAGTCCTTGGATCCCCTGAAACACCTCCTGCATAGGCACAGGTATGTGATTTCTTCAAAACTATGGTGTTACAGGCTGCTCTCCATTCCCCCACAGAGGGTATTTTTCTCCCATTACATGACAAATTTCTCAGCTTTTATGTAACTTGGGAGTTGTGGTAAGAGCTTGAGGTCATTTAATGCTTCTGAGTTTTGCAGTTTGTTCATCCTTAGAACAGGAGGATGTGATCCATACCATAATGGGAATTTAGATGCTTTTTAATAATAATTGTCCATTTTATTCATGTGTTAATGGCTGCTGAGGAGAAAGAGATATAAAATGGGCATGTGAAAATCAGAAGATAGTACCCTTTACTTTCCCTTCTTTTTTAGGAAAAATAAAAAGGTGAAAATATTCTTTAATGTTTGTGGAAGAGTTGACAAAACTAGAAAAAATACCCTTGGTTTGGGGAATGAAATACTTCATTGGCTGATTTACAGTTGTCAGTTTTAGTTAACATGTGAACTAGTTAGTAGATGCATGTCATCATCATGACCTGTACATTCTACTCATCATCTTCACAGACAAGTTTATCAAGGACTAGTGCATGGGCATGATGGCTACAGCTGCTTGCTAATTCTGTGACACAACAGATTTCAGTCAGGCTTTCTGATGAAAGAACCCTTGAAATTATCTCAGGTTTCCATATTTTGTACATGTACGTTTCTCTAGAATTGCTCTGCTAAAAAAATTTCCCCTTTGAGCTGTGAGATACAACACAGTTGTATTTTCTGAACGTCTACATTTAATAAGCATTTATAGAAGGTATGAAGGCTGCAAAATCTTTCCTGCTTTCTGTCTTCATAAAACAGACAAATGTGTGAAGTAAAGAAACATGAGACATGATAAAGCATTAGAGTTTCTAGGTGGCCCGGTTGGCGACTCAAGGAAAAGCAGCAGATGGAGAAAGGGCATAGTTCCTTTCTCTGAAATGGCCTTATAGAGCTCTAAAGAGGTCTCTAGCAATGGTGGTCTCAGATACATTACATAAAAATGCACAAGGGTATTCTTGTTCAGAAATAACACATCATGTGTATGGAATGGCAAGTAAATGAGAAGGGAGTATAGATGGATGAGTTCTGTACTCAACAATTGGAAAGGAGTGTTCAGACAGTTTGTGACTTTTCCACAGTTCTTTTCTTTTTGAGATGCTCCCTTCTCCTGCAAGCTAATTTTAACTAAACCTGCTGTTAAGTATTTTATTTTTAATTCAAGTAGAGCTTTAAGGGGAAGAGGGGCAGGGAAACAAGAACCAAAAGCTGCAAGGTGGAATCCGTCCTGCACACTGGAGGAGGAATCTGCTGGAGAGCAAAGTTCCAGAGGAGTGTAGTGGATGGTATGAAAAGCTGTCTCACTTTCCCCTTGAAAAATACGTAAGTAAAAAGATGATTAAAAAAAAAAAAAAAAAAAAAAAAAGAAAAAAGAAAAAGAAGTACAGCTTTAAAAACATTATTTTATGCTTCCTTCATATTTAGCAGTCCACTCTTGAATACAGCACCAATTTAGAGTACGTATACATTCTTTTTATGTTTGTTTCCTCACACTTCAGCCTGTCTCTCAGAAGTAATAATTTGCACAAGGAAGAAAAAAGTTGAGCTGATTGAAGACGATGCATATTCCCCATCTCCAGCAAAATAAAGTAGGAACCCATGTAAATGAGGCATAGTTTATAATGAATGGGGATGATCACAATGATGTGTTCAAGTGTATCACAGAAAGTTCATGAACTTAATGTAATGTACACTGGCGAGAATGATACCTATGATTACTCCAATTAAAATTATAGTTTCATAGTTTTCTGTGATGCAAGCTAGTGCTGTGAGAACATGAAACACCTCATAAATGCCACCCAGCTACAACAGCGAGAAAGTGAGATTCTCAGTTTTTCCTAATGTCATTGAGAATAATAAGCATGGCTGCAACTGGCTTTTGTTATTGCTGGAAGCTCTGGCAGCTCACCAAGCATGGTAAGACCAAGGCAATAAGTCTGCGATAGCATTGCTCAACAAGTGATTAAAATATACATTGGAAAACGTGAAAACATATACACTTCAATGGAAATAAAAAAAATAAAGCAAATAACATTGTAAGTATATGGTATGTGGATACCACTAAGAGAAGGCTGTAAGCAAGTGAGGACAGCACACCACCCTGTTCAAAACAAGTATAGGATTAAAGCTTTGCTCTGTTTTGAGCTCACTGCTTATTAATAAAGAGTGGATGGTAACTGAAGAGATGAAGAGACTGTATTGTGAGACACCACAGAGCACTGCATGTGTGATGTTCCTACTGAAGCTATAATAACCATTTGATTTCTGACCCTTAGGTGAACTTTGTATACTCATATGCATGAAGGAGGTGAAAGGATATGTACTGAGATATGCCCTTCTTTCCAAACTGTGTTTTTAGAAGTGACATAATTGAGGTATAAATAAAATAACAAAGGAGGCTTTTATAGATATATATTATTATTTCAAACTAACAACAGTTGTCCTCACACTCACTGGTATTTTAGACTCCTGAATTTTCAATGACACAGCTCTCCTTTACCATCTCCCATAAAATGAACACTATAGAGAATACAACTTAAGGGAAATTTCCAGAGATCAGGTCTGTAAAAAACAGTCCCAGGAACTTTTTTTGTTTCCTGCTTGTTTCCTATTTGTCCTGTGACATCTCTGACAATAAAGAATACAGCCCTGAAATTGGCACTTAGCAACAGCCGACTCTGTATACTTTCCCCAAAATTAAAATGGGGACCTAGCGCATGGTAGTTGCTTAAAGTGTCTGCTATTATCTGGGATGCCAAGAGGCCACCCCCTGCTGTTTTCCATTCAGATGAATGGAAAACCTATGGATAAATTACCACCTGTATCGCGTGATAGCAGACATTGTAAGCAGCTGTCACTGTAGCTCTGTAATTATGCAAGTATTCTTCTAATATTATACAATTAGATGGCCCCATCTCCCTTTCTTTCTCTTGATAGTGTTTTTGTATATGTCAAGAGCACTGAACTCACTCCTTGTTCACTCACTTACATCTCTGTGCAATAAAACCAGCACTTTCCTGATGCTCCTGGAGCTGGCACTCTTCTACCAGAAGTTGTCTTCTGCTGCTTTTTCAGTACTACATATTGTGAAGTAGAAAAAACCATGCGGATTACTGTCAGTAAACGGTCACACCTTGCCTTTATTAGATATATCATACAGTGTTAGCTGTTAGAAAGATGCAGCTGTCTTTATTTTCTTCAGCAGAAGCTTCTCGCAAGCATTTGGTGGCTGAAGTGTGACTTGAGAGATAGACCAAAAAGTATCAGTGCATCATTTCTGCATATGAGGGATTTTTGTACTAAAAGGAATAGGAGAAAAATGGAATGGTATGAAGCAAAGACAACTTTTTCAAAATTAAAATAGAGTACAGTGCCCAGCTGGGGAACCATCTTAGCAGCAAATGGTTACTTGTTTCTTGAAGTTGTTCAGAAAAGCATATTTTACTATGAAGTGTTTCTACCTTTCTCATTGTATTCTTCTTTTCCGCTCCTCAGGATGACGGTCTACATTTAGCAGTGAGTTTTTGAATATGAAAAGGTTGAATTTTCCTGAAGATTCTTAATTAAAAAGGCCAATATTTCATTTTTTTCCTTTGCAGAACCCAAAGCTGAGTAGCCATTTTACAATCTCCTACTTTTGTTTTTGTTCATTTCTCCTGTATTGTGATTCTGCAAGTCTTTATTTGAACAAGAAACTGTGGAGATCTCTTGATGCTACACAGGTTATTAAATCTCATCCTCAAGAGGTGATATTCATTTTGAAGTGGTCTAAATATTTATTGTTAAAGCAATCTACAAAATTTGCCCATTTTAGGTTTTTCTATATTTCTTAACCTAAGAAAAGTCAGTTACATAAGATGAGGATCTGTTCTCCAATTAACCTTTTCCTGTTAGACTAAAGTTTAAAGTAAGTTTAGATTCAACACCAAGGTTGCTAATTAGTACCTGATTTTTTTTAGCTAAATTTGGCTAAGCCACAGTGAATTTTACATTTGAAAGGCTTCCTTCTTGCTGCCTTAAAGATAATTCCTGTAAACAAAAATTGTGAGCCGATTTTGAACTTGCCTTTAATTCTGTTGTTTACAAGATCTTCAAGCCTTCTTTCTGCAGCAAGGAAAGATTATTCAATTGCACTTTGGAAGCAGCTGTAGTGATTAGCACATTAACCCTCCCTCTGCACTAACCCAGCACTCGGCTGTGTGAGCTGTACTGGTGAACTGGAGTGCAGACTTAGGATGCTTTATGGAAACCACCATTTCACAAACCTGTGCTCATGTTAGCAGTTATGCAGCCATAAGAGAGGTGAACAGGGATAGTGATGTTTCACTGCACTTACAAATGTGTTTCTGTAACACAGGTGGTGGCAGCCAGGGCACTGCCCTCAGTCCCTGGGGTTTTTGCTGTCTGTGTGGTATTTACAGGCAACATTGCAGGGGACCAGGAGACTGTCTGAGATGATGACAAAGTCAAAGTAATTTGGCTGGATATTGCAGATTACAGGTTCTGCTGTATTTGCCTGATGTGCCATGTAAATGCACAGGTGGACCAGAGCCATCCTGCCTTCTCCTGCAACCCCTGTGGTTGCATTTCTTTTCAAGTCAAGTGAGGGAATACTCTCATGCTGTGCAGAGCCCAGTACTTTAAAGTTATATTACCTTTCTCACCTCTTCACAAAGGTTAGTTCCTTGCTTACTTTGTACATTCACTCAACAACAGATTTTTCACACTTTACAGATTAATCTGCACATTTCGGAGTATGTAAATTGATCTCAATTAAGTTGCAGATAATAAGAAAGTGTGCATATCCCACACTTTGGATGCCCTGGAAAGGATTTTTGAAACAGCAGGATACGTAGAACATATTTTTCTGCATTTATTTCTCAAGTTCATGTAAATACAGATCTTTTGAGAGTTGGATAAGTATGACAATAGCAGAGCATCATTCTAAATTGATGAATTACAAGAACAAACCATGGTAACATAATGCCCCCTATGGTTTGTAAGGCAGTATGTACAATAGCATTAAGAAGAATGCTTCCCTACATACTTCCTCTCAGTAGAATTAAAATTACATGTTATTCTCATCAGCTACAGATGAAAGTATCTGGCTGGAAGTTCTTAATAACGAGGTCAGAAGCTTCGAATTTAGATGCTCTAAATCTCCTCCTGGTTTTTGGAGATGCAAAGAAATTGGGATCAAAAGTGTTTTTGAGTAACGTAATTGCATAACTAGGAGTGGCCAAGTTAATACATTTACATACCAGACAGTTTAATGTCGGAAGTCATCACCTAAGGAAAGACAAGCAGTCTGCCCCAGGAGAGGCTGCTCTGTAATAGAACAAATGGCCACTTGGTGGCAACATTTTACCACACATATCTAAACACGGCAGAATTTGACAGTAGAAACTATAAACATGGAAACGTGCGTTTCCTCAGTACCCAGCTAAAAAAAGCTCCAGAGATTCATACAACTTTGTTTTCCAATAACCTCTGTGAATAAGACTTTTATCCACCGTATCTTCTATCTATCACAATTGTATGTGATAGGATTCCCTTGTTACAGCATTTCATTAAGCAAGGTAGTGCTTCCTTCAGCAAGGTAACCCTTTCAAGCAGAAGCAGGTATAATGTACTAATAGGTTTGCCTCTAGAGTGGTAAGTCACTTCAGCAGTAAGTTATACAGAAGATAATGAGGAAATAACGGTAGGACATTTTGCTAGTAAATTAGCGGTTTTTTCTACCTGCTTCTCATATCCAGTTTAAAGGCAAGTCTGTACTCTGGTTCCTTTATGGTCTCATGGTGCCAATGAGGGCAGAAGTGCTACTGTACTTAGAAGAGGGAGCAAATCTGCCCACTTACCAAGCACTGGGATCTGAAAGCACTGGCAAGCTAGACCGCCCTGCTCTGAACCTTCACAGAAACTGTGAAGGCAGTACCCAGGGCTGCAGTGTGATGAAGTGATCAAAGACCTAAAACAGATGAAATGAATTATGCCCACCTTTGAGTTGTAAATGGGAAAACACCTCAGGTTGGTTCTTCTTCAGTTCCCATGGAGCCCACAAATTCACTTTTAAACCTTCTCAGTGAAGAAGTTGCTGATCCTTGTATGGTGGTGAACCAGCAGCAATCAGGGCAGACCCACAGGTGCCTATGAATGCACATGTAAAGTAAGAAAAGAAGCTTGTTGGCTACTGCAGATCACAAAGGAGCCAAAGAGTGTGTGCAAGTTGGCTATTCAAATAAGTTGGCTATGTGTAATGTGATGGAGGAAATGAGATGTCTCCCAGGCTCAATGTTTTAGGATTGTGTCTTGGATTATTTTGTGTTTCAAGACTTCATTATCTTGAGTACACATTTCTTCTATTTCAGAAACTTCTGAAAAAGTCATCATTTTCTTATATTTACATTTTTACATACCAGGGACTGGGTGGGAGGGGAAAATACAGGGAGAAAGTGGGAGTGTCACTGGCAATAAGTATCGCATGTTATCAGAATGCAATGGAAATTATTTTAGTTACATGCTTTTAAGCTGGAATCCCACTAGTATGCTGTTGGCAGATTGATTTAGCAATAAGTACAATTAGAACTCTGGAAAAACAGACATTTCATTTCACTGATAGTTTATGATAGTAGTCCTCTTACTACCTCTCAGATACAACCAGCACGTGTCTGAAGTGGGGATCATCTCATCTTCCTCACTTTTTCTGCAAGAGTCATTTATTTGTTGGACTGGGACTGCAAACACAATTCACTACTAAATTTGCCACAGTTAAGGTTAAAAAATAGTTATTTATTGTTCCAGATACTGGTCATGAACATTTATACAGTTAACTTTCAAATCCATGAAAAGACATATTCACAGGGTTCATGAAAAATGAGGCAGTTTCCCCTCCCATAATGGCAGGGATCTCAAATGAGTTATGTTGTCAATGGGAGCGCAAGAGGTTACATAGTTTTCCATAATCTCTAAAGCTTCTTCAGAATCGTGTAATTAGCTTTCCTGTGGTAGTGCACAGCAGAACTAATAATGCAATTATGGTTCATGTACTTAAACTATGCTATTGATATTTTTTTTTCCCAGGAGGCCTTCATTTCTAGCAATTCTAATCATCTTCATTGTACAGCTATGGATTTCACATTTCACTATAAGGGAAATAAAATTGGAAATAAATACCATTTCTCCAAATGTCTCTGTAAATGCCAGATTTAGTAACCGTTAACCAAATGTTGGAGTCTACAAAATGTGTAATTCTTTGTATAAAAATAAAAAAAATAAGAGGCCACATTTACATACCAGTCACCAGAATAAACTATTGTGTTGGAGTAAATAAGAGCAGAATTTAATATAAAATTTGATTATTCTCATTTCTGGCAGCTATAATTTTCTGGTTTTGGTTTACTAACTCTTCCTCTGTCTGTCTACTATGTTTAGACTGTAAGTATTAGAGTAGATTAGTATAATCAAACATGAAAATTGTGTGTGTATTTATTGGGGGGGAATCTTCTTTTTAACTTCCCATCCTTTTTAACAAGTCTGGAACCTGGAGTTCTGTAATTTTACCTGATAGGCAGCAAGTATGAGTGCTGGCAAGCACAGGATAATTAAGATGCCATTTAGTCTTTTATTAAGCATTAATTTCTGACTCCCATTAAAGAAATACTATATTCTTTAAGAAAATGAGTGGTTCTATCTGTGCTAATCCCTACTACAGCAAAAATCTCAATTGTGACATGTTGGGACCCTCATTCAAAAATATAAAGCCAGAAATAAGAATGTTCACTGCCTCTGTGGTCTCAGACTTCACAAGTAAGGTTGTTCCAAGAAGATAAATTAGTAGAGTCATTTGAGTGTTTAAATAGAGTCCATAGAGTAATAGAGTGTTTGAAAGGGCTGCCCTGTTTTATTGAGAAAAAAAAAAAAATTCTATTGTGTTTCTCCTGAGTAAACTACCAAATGCATTATAAAGTCTTTAGAAAAGAAAAATGATAAGGTGATAGTGTGATAATAATTTTGCTGAGAAACATCCTCCTCCTAGGACAAAAAGAGTTGAAAATAAACACACTGATTGATTGAAAATATTCAACCTGGTAGTTTGAAATATATGAGCAAAATGTTGTCAAGAAAACTTAAGCATGCATAGCTTCCTCATGTTTTTTTTTGCTTTCATTTGTATTGTAGATGGTGCTAGGTCAAAGAAGCAGACTGTCTTTACAGGACAAGCAGTTCTGAAATTACAAGCATCACTATATTTTCATCTATGCAGAAGTTTTCTCCTTAGCTATTTTGCTAACTTAAGTCTTTGGCAGTTTGTTAATATTTTCTTCTCTCCCTTTACTTCATATAGCAGGGAATCTACAAAGTGCTTTGCAGGAATCTAAATCACAAATTTGTCGCTTTTCGGAATAAAAAATAAATGGAAAATCTTTCTGTGATTTCTCACCAGTAAGTGAATTGTGATACAAGGAGAGAGTAACATAAAACAAACTTGGGAAAAAAGAATCAGTTTTCCAGATCTGCTTTGAGTAGACTAATGAATTAGCATGTCCATAAAAATGTGTGAGTTGACCAGTTAGTATAGCAGTCACTCAGAGATCACTGAATGGTCCAGGTAAACTGAGGCACAAAACACCTGCTGCACAGAGTGGTGTCCCAGATACTTTCCTAGCATGTTATTTGACCCAGCTGGGATGCTAATGGGTGACTGCTGTGGTGCAGGTTTGTTGGAAAATCAGCAGTGGATAAGATTTTTAAAAGTCCATGTGTTATTTCTATTGGTTATCAGCTCTGATATTAGAAAATAATATGAAAAATAAAACTACCTGGTATCTTGCAAGAATTAGTTTTCTTAGTGGGCCACTGCCATCCCTTTGGTAGGTAGGATGTCTGAAATGCAGTAAGTACAAAACAAAAATATTTTTAAATTAAAAGAAATTACTAATCCTTTTTATAATTTTTTTAGGGGATGAAAAGCTTTATTAGAATTAAGCTCATCTGAAACTTATTATTCTTTCAGTATGCTAATTAATAGCGCAGGTTCATGGATGTGTTAATTAAAATAACATGCTTCAGGGAAAGTGAAATTAATTTTTATGTCCTATGTCATTACATCTTGTGGTATCTTACCCATTTCTCTTCTTTCTCTTCCCTCAAAAAGTGAAATATATTTTATTTAGTTTGAATTGAGAATTTAGAATATTGAATGGTGACTGTCTGGTCTCCTCTCTGGAGATCAGCTGGTAACCTTGGAATAGCTGTAGCACCCATGGGAGTGTCAGGACTCTTCACCTTGTGTGTTCTAAATGAGCATGAAACTGTTCACTTCTGAGTCACTGGATCTGTGTTACTAGGGATTAACTTGGAAATAGTCACTCCAGTAGCATACTAGAATAACTTAGTAATGTTAGCTTATTTTTTCCAGAGATGGAGCTAGAAAAACTCAACCATCAGGCAGACATCATAATGACTGCCAAAAATGTATTGCACTTTAATGAAATGTCTTTCATGGATGGAAGGCATCATCCAACAGCAAATACTGTGGTTACCTGGGTATGTCCATATTAGTGATTGAGTTTGCACAGAGCTTTGTTAAGGGAATCTCCTGGTTGTCTCCACTTGTTGTGCTTCAGTGTCGTTTTGGGGCAGTCCTGGATTGTGCAGACTGATTCCTGTTGGGTGGGACTGAAGTGGAAGACATGCTCAAGGAGCACACCAAAGGCCACCAGTGGCACTCAGATGAAGAGCCACACAAGAGCCGAAGCAAAACCCAGAGCCACCGAGCATAGGTGAATCCTCAGTGCCTGTTTTTTTTTCCCCACAGGTCTGCTGCTGTTGCACTGCCCTGTTGGCTAATGAGGACATAGTTAGGGCTGTCCAGATCTTACCCAGTGCCTTGAAACGAGATCAGACAGTTGATGCAACTGTGGATTTCAATTAAAGTCCTTTTTATGGAAGGAAAAGCATCTAAAACATACTTAGTGTTTTCTGATACTCTGGCTTTCCAGTACACTTTCTTCTGTAAGGAAGGGCTAGATGCAGTTCTCTTACTGTTGAGTTTGTGTTTAATATCAAAAAGAAGTTGAGATGATTTGTGAATTTCAGTTGAACTTGGCAAATGGTTTCAAGTCAAAATAAAAATAAAATCAGGTAACATTCAATTCAGCTTCCTAAAATAGATTAACCACAGCACTGCTTACTAATGTAAGCAGAAAAGAGGCATCAAATGTCTGTTTCCCACACACAGTTAAAGCAGTGAACTTTATATATTAGTTCCAGAGTGCTCTTGCCGCAGAGTTATAAAGTTAATCTCTCTGACACTCCAACTTAATGAATATTAAAGGATATTTACCTGGAGCAGAATAGCCTCAGGACAGATTTTAAAAAATTCCCTCAGAGTGCTGATTAGTTAGGGCAAATTGCCTCAGAGGTGAAAACTGGTTTCAAAATTTCTTCATGACCAAAGAGAAAATTTGGTACATGGTTTGGTGCAAGATATATTCTGGTCTTGCACACTGTGTTTAATAATTTCTAGCCTTATTTTTCTTCAATCACATTGGTCTGCTTACATAAATCAATGTCTTCATGGTCATGCTTCCTTTGCTTTTATGCTAAAACCTGTTTAATATGATTCAAATTGAAATAATTGGTCTAGGGTTGAATTCAGTATTTTGGACTAATCATTTCATGCAGCTGCTTCAGAACTACTAGGAAGCTAGAATGTGTGTGAGGCAGGGCTCACCAGCAGTGCCCACAGTCCCTCAGGGTGCTGCATTTTCATGAGAACAAGATTTTATAGGTAATTTAAAAAATAAAACCAAACCCACAACATTTATCCCCCCCAAAAAACCTGACAAAAACCCCAAAGACCTCCTCCCCCTAAAAAACCCCAGCCAAACAAAAAAACCCCAAAGCCTTCTCCTTCTACTGTTTCTAAATTAAACATGGAAGCTGGTTTATGAATTTCCTGTTGATTGCTGAATTTTGCTGACATTTATATTTCCATATCAATACTTGCTGGGGATAGCATTAAAATTTCTGATACATATTCAGTACCCATGTACCACTTCTAAATGCAACTGCTTGAAAGGTTTCTTTCTTGATCTTTTCTTACACAATCATTTTGAGATTACTATTTTGATCCCATTTCTTCCAGTTCAGTTAAATGCAAAACAAAGAGCAGATTGCTGAACAGTTGTTATTTTAAAGGTTGATTTTTGTATTAATTCAAGCACAACAGTCACCTTGTGGAATAGCTGTGGTAAACCTACCATCAACAGACAAATAAGAGAAGCCTGTTCTGCAGCTCTGTGTGCAATACGTGTGCTGTCAGCAGGAGAACTGACTGGTGAGCCAGCTGGTCAGTGCTGCTGATGCAGGAATGCTGGCTGCAGTATTTCAACACGATTGCAGATGTATTTGGAAGGGAGGAGTTACTGTTGACACAAGCTGAAGCAAGACACCTCAGAAAACAAAGTTCAAGGTGAGTTGCATAGTAGATGGTAGCTGATTTAAGAAATGGATTCATTTTTTTTTTCCAGCACAGAAAGCAATACTGGGTAGAAATATGTAACTTGGAGCTTCTTATTTTACAGGGTCACAGTCTGATACTTATGCTCATGCTCAGCATTTCTCCTTGTACTACAGGCAAGTCTAGGAAAGGGAAGGTTATATAATTTCCTATTTAAAAATTGACAATAACAGTGCATTTTAATCCAGGTGACAACTGATATTTTGAGGAAAGAAAATTTAAAATGGAAATGGGCATTAGTGATCACCCCTCTTAGCAGCAGGGAAGTTCAGGCATTGCTTGGTGAGGTTTTGGGTGTGTTTCATGATGCCCACATGCCTTAACCTGCCTGCTGGCACAGCACATTCCTGGATGCTTGGACCTCAGTAAGGGCAGGTGAAGAGAAGCTAAGTTCTCTTGCTTGAACTTCTCTAGACTGTGGGGACAAGGGGAGAGGGAGTTCCCACTTAACTGGAGGAGCCAACAGTGATACAGTGGGCAGTGTCATCTTTTTTTCTGCTGAGTAGAAGGGCGAATATCTTCCACCAGGTTCACAGGGCAGTTTTCCTAGCAACAAGGAGCAGGACAACAAATCAAACTTTTCAAAATGCTTTAAATTTTGTTGCTGTCTTCTGTTTTTCTCTTGGTGCCTCTGCTAGTGAAAGTGCTTTCTGTGAAACCATTGCCATACCCTGGCTATGGTGCCTGTAGAAATTAGAAGAGTGATTAGACTCCAGAAAAGCAGCACCTATGCTGAGCCATATGGTATCTTTGCTCTGTTGATCCACCTGGTGGACTACTAGTATGTGCTTTCTGGAGCATAATCTGTATGTTGTGTCTGTGCTCTCTGAAGCAATGTCTTAGTCTCTGGATAGGTTTCCTACAGGCTGCAGTAGTTTGTGAAATAACCGTGAACTGCAGTGGTGTTTGTACATCAGTTTACTGCTGATGGATCCCTGTGCTTTTGGAGAAAATATGCAATGTAACTTTTCTTTGTGGGAAAAAGGAAGGTTCTTGATATATAAACTGCTCCAGCCAAACACTGCTTGCCCTGATCTGATTAGTCTCATTGATTTTAATAGATCCATGCTAACTTGTGCCTTCTGAGAACTTGCCCATCAATTTTTATAAACTCTGCAGGACGGGATGGGACAAGTATATTTTACAGATGGAGGGAATACATGTAGACACTTAGTTTCTTTTCTTTATTTATTTATTTTTAATACCTGTGAATGTGTTACAGATGTTCAGCACTCTGTTTTAGTGCTCAGACCCCTAACAATAGAGTAAATGTAGCCAGTGATCCCCTGGAGCCTTCTGGAGGGGGCAGAGGTAGCAAGCTCGGAAGAACCTTCTGGGTGCTGCCACTGCTTCCTGAAATCTTTAAGACTTGGCTAGAAGTAGCTGTACACAATTCTTTAAATACTTTTCCCAATTTCTCAAGTAGTTTTTCCTGCGTATTTCTAAATAGCACTAAAGGCTGCATTTGTGCCTGGATAACTATGACTAAGTCTTCTGCTCCTGATGCCCTTAAAAATGCTGCTTTTAATCACGACTGGAGCAGATTTTAACCAATATTTAAGTATTTATTTTAAAAAAATAAAGAAGCCAAACATTCAGATGATAGAAATTATTAAATACATGGTTTTACTTGTAAGGGCCTATCCCAATGCAAGTCTTTTGCTTACAAATCCTTCAGAAATCTTTTGATATAATCTACTAAAATTACTGCTTCAGAATAAAACAGTAAGCATAGGGTAAGAAGGGACACTGTAAAAGATATGGAAATTTGTGAAAGAAATGGAAAAAAAAAAACATAAAATGTACTTCAATCCAAGTTTTATATATTTCTATTACCTATTTACTGCAATTTTGTAGATAATGCCAGAAAAATATTTATTTTGGGCGGAACTGCTTCAGGGAAATGTTTATTTCATGAGCAGTGGGGTAATGAAACCTGGCTTCTGCAGACAGGCGGACCTGCCTGTGCCATCTTGCTCAGGAGCCTATGCCATGGTGTCAGCAGCTTCTAGCACCATCAGACTGTCCTGTCCCAGAGCCCACAAACAGTGTGGGAATGACTGGGACTGGTCCCATGTTACAGATACGGAGTACAGCACAGACAGGTTGTGTTGGTGCTCATGTGTTCCTCCAGGTCAGCAAGTGAGCTGCTTAGACTTCTCAAAAAATTATTTTTAAATGATTGAAATGTCTTCTTTAAGCATATATTTTTTTAGTGTGTTTTTTCTCTTTTAAGCACCTTTTGTAATGTGCTCTGCTTTATGCACTGAGAGAATTCTTGAGATTCTTTTTTGTTTTCTGAGAGGTAAAGAAAGTCTCTACTCATGTTTAAAGGTAGATGAGTGCCATTTCATTTAAGTTTTCATCTGTCATTATCAAAGTTAGGGTTACTATATTTATCAAGAAGTTTTGCTCTCCTTCTTCTTTGCTTAGGCTTCGTGTCTGCTTTCCAGGTTAGATCCTCTAACTCCAAAGGAACACATCTTTGACAGGGAGAAAGGAAGTAAAAACTTATAGTAATAATCTTTATTTCCAGTGATGATCTTCATCTTCCCAGAAGAAAGGATCTCAGTCCAGAAGGATTTGTTTAGTGCTCATTTTCAGCAACCAAAGCTTTTCTCTGTGGGCCGCTCTCTCTATTCACCTGGTGTTTCCAGGGGTGAGTACAGCAGGGACTGACTTTTGGGTCAGGCTGTACTGCCACCGATCCCAGAGACTTCTCAAGCAGGCAATGATAAACTCCAGGGAAGTTTCACATAGCCAGATTTTTACATGTGCCATAGGTAGACCTGAGGCCCTTGCATTTGTTAATAGAGTTAATAAATTTCAGCTTCTATTCAGCTGGGGGGAGGGGGAAAGGGATGTGTATTCTTCTTTTAGAGAATCCTCATCAGCACCTTTCTGAAATGTAAACTCTGGACTTAGATCTGCTCAGATATGCTCCTACAGACCATTTCAAACCAGCAGGACTTGCAGTAGCAGAGGGAACAGAAAATGGTTCCCAATACCTCACTCTGCTCTGCTGAGCTCTGTGCAGAGGCTCTGCCATTTTTGCAGCCATTCATCATATTAGTCCGCAGATCACATGGGCATGATGATCTCCATGGTGACTTGGGCACTAGAAGCAGAAATATGAGCTGGTAGGTCAAGGTTACTCTCCCTCCTCCTCCTTTCCTCCCAGTGCAATGTGAGTGATGAAGTTTTTGTATAGATGGTGCCTGTCTGGAGCAAGGCACAGCCACTCTGTTCTAATTCTCCAATTCCAGTGTAAATAACACACGGATTAGCAGAGCTCTGCACAGGGAGGGGGTGTGTGTGTGTGTTCAGGGGCAGCAGGGGGGACAAGGGGGTACAGGATCATTTTCTGGGTCTAGTTGCAGGAATGACATCCCTTGTAAGGGAGGTTGGTGCTACAAGTATGGAATACAGTGAGAAATCTAAGGTAGCTTCTCCTGCTCTGTGCATGGGAAATGTTGACTGGGGACCAGCAGTAGGGAAGCGCAGGCAATTAGCTCCTCTTTTTACTGGGTACTCTGAAGAAATGGAAACATAAATATTGAATTATAAAGATAGAAATTGTGTAGTCTCAGAATACGTACATATATTATAAAGCGGAATTTTAGTTCTATGTGTTCAGTTAGCCAGTGGGTACATTGAAGTTTTGCCTCTTTATATTCACAAAACACTGTTTCCTCTTTCCATTTGTGCAAACGACTTGAAATGAATAATGTTTTTCTTGTTTGTTAGCATCATCTCCCCCTGTTGTCCACTGACATAAAATGCAGTGTTCTGGAACATGAGAAAGGCAATACATTTCCTCCAGTTCTTTGTAAGCTGATATGAAGTAGACAGACACCTTCTGAAGTTTTGCGCATGCTGTGCTCTTTTTTTTCTTTGCTGCAACAAGAAAAGCCTTTTCTTTTAACCTGGCTTCCTTTGAAGAAATAACTCAGGAAGCTTCATGGCCTCTCAAGGTAAGTGCATCTATAGTCTGTATTTTTAGATCATGTTTACAGAAAACTCAGTCTTGTACGTTTCCAGCAATCAGCAGTCTGATGAAATGAGAGTTTCAGGCTAAAACCACATCAGCCAAGGTACAGTTGTTATGGCTTCCTTTAATTTTTCAGCATTCAAGAGGCTCCCAAGGAGAATAAAATCTATACTAAAATGTTATTTTAATAAAGTGTTATGAAATGTTAGCATCTGCATTCAATCAGAAAATTCAGTGTTTGCATCTTTGTGCTTAAACCTGTCAGTACAGAATGCATGGGAAGGGCATGTACTGAGCCAAGGGTTCCACTATTTTTGCACATTTCTTTCCTATTCCACTTCAGAAATACCAAATCAGCAAATGTCTTTCACTCTCAAAACTGGCCAGATCCTTAAAACCATGTAGGGAAAATAAATACCTGAAGAATAACTGGATTTAATCATATTACTCTTACCTGGGTTCATCTTTGTCACATATTGCCTTTTAGCAGCAGCCAGGTGGGTACTCAGGGCTATAGGCAAACATTGCAGCATGCTATCTACCAGTCTTCTAAATTCATTTTCCCCATGCTTTCAAATACTTAAACTAAGCTGAAGGACACAAGTCTGTTTTTTCTTAACATGAATGCAATGCCACAGAGGTCACCCTATTGTGACATACAGAGGCAGATGTTAGCCCAGGGAGTTTCAGCAATGTCTATTTACATTTGCCAAATGTTTACCCCTCTTTATTGCCCCCAGATAACCAAGACATTCTGCATTTACAGCACTAAAAGATATACAGCAGCAAGCAGATTGTAGTCTTCTTTTTAAAATCTTGCTTATTTTTAGTCATATAAAAGATACCTGATTATGTGTATTTTTAATGCATAGTAGTTAACAGAAGCAACAAATGTCATGTTGTGTTATACAGCTTTGATAATGATGGAACTTAATAATATACTTCTTTCAGGAACAGGTAATGATACAAA
Organism: Coracias cyanogaster; assembly: GCA_033124195.1. Lineage (NCBI taxonomy): Eukaryota > Metazoa > Chordata > Aves > Coraciiformes > Coraciidae > Coracias > Coracias cyanogaster. Next base: position 118,990 of record JAVSBS010016842.1, read on the forward strand.
TTATATTTGTATCATACAGTAACTTAATTTTTCCATTCCAAAAATGAAATGGGAAACATACACAAAAATAGATAAAGTGTCAAGTAACTTGGATTTTCATCAATATTTAATCTATTTACTGCTTGAGTTTTGTATAGCTTAAAATTTGGCAGAGATGCAATTTGTTGCCTTTTTTTTCTCTTTATTATTCAAGAATAACACTAACACTCAGCCAATTCATGGCATTTCATGTAACAACAAGAGTTATGGCAGTAACAATCCTGTGAGGCAAAATGATGCAGAAGAGCATATAAAATATTTATTACCCAGTTATACATTTTTAAAAGCCAGCTACAAATTCAAAGGGATTACTTCTTCTTCCTGTGGTCTCAGATTTTGAAAGAAAGCAGTGGCTGCAAAGACAAATTAAGATCAAAATATGATTAAATGATGAATCAGCCACAGTGAGTTCAAATAACACTGAAGGATCTCATTTAAACCCACAACAGCAAAAGAGAGCTTCAGACTTGGAGCCAAAATTTGTTCTGGATCTCAGACCCCATCATGCTTAAGCTTTGTCACACGAGATAAAAATGTTCAGTTTGGGGACTGCTTTACTGTCAAAGCACAATGGCTCAGCTTAATACAAGGATTTGCCATGCATATGTGGAGAGCTTCAGCTTGCTCTTTCTTGCTCTGGCAGAGCTGGTGTTACTGAAGGCTGTGGAAGGATGCTCATAGTAAAACCAGTAGGAGCATGCTGAGAATCGAATGGCTAAGGTGATCACTGCACTGTGGGGGATGGTGCCTGTGCATATGAAGCGTGGGCATACAAGTGCCTGTAACAGTAAATACTCCCATTACCTTCACAGTACTAGCCAAGGTGACCATCACCATGTCCTAAAGAGTGTGTTTGCAATAGCAAACCAGAAAACATGGCTTAACAATATCTCATCTTTTCATTAAGATAATTATGAATAATACACTGTAAGAGGCTGTGTGGACTTTGATACCAGGGTTGTAACATCCAGCTTGAGGAACCTGATATCCCTGGAAAAGTTAACTCTAATTAAGAGAAAATATGCATGCCCTCAAGATGCTAGAAAGCATCTTGCTAGAAGCAAGCCCAAAGCAGCTCAATGTACACAGGGCAGCTCATGGGGTGCAGGGATAAGCAACCTGTGCTGAGGAGCTTGTGGCCACTCTGCGTGAATCTGGACCAGCTGCAGCCTTGTCACACAGACTGAGTGCTTGCAAGATGTCAGAGCAGATTAGGTGCCCTCCAAGACCACATCTCCTGGTTTAGCTTCATCTACAGTGATGCTACTTGGTACACTCTAAGACTGTTTCACGACGTTAATTAGAGTGCTTGAAGTGTGGGACCATCAGGAGATTAATTTCAGATCCTCACTCCTGATCTGAACTAAAATGCTGACATAGTCCCAGGCAGAATATAACATTATTGTTCCAGTTTTGATCCAAGCAGCTGGCTGATGTTTGACCCTATTCAATCTATTTTTTTACTTCTTCTCCTGCAGAATCTCAGGCACAAACCAACCCAATCTATAAGGATTACCTCCCTGGTTCTTCTGACCTTCCTAAACAGAATAAGCCTGTTGAACCAGTAAGTCTCTGGAAGCAAACATCACACACTCATAACTTGCCACCTGGTCTGGAGTATCTGAACCAGGTACTGAATCTTTCAAAATGTTAGAATTGCTTTGTTTTCCTTGTAGATTTCTTTGATACCTTGGGGGATAGGGATTTTATGTTTTCTTCTTGGGAGGGGGGCAGATGGAGATGCATTTTTCTTGTTTGATATTACTATGAAATAAGAAGTGCAGGAATTACAAGTCCTTCCTTCATTGCTGCCATTCATTTTTACAGATATCCATTTATTCATAGAATCATAGAATAGTTTGAGTTGGAAGGGACCTCAAAGATCATCTGGTACCAACCCCCCTGCCATGGCAGCTCTCCTTGCACCAAAACCATGGTGTTCTTCCCCCTAGGACTTTTTCTAGGTCATAATATGAGCCCTTTCATTGTCCCCTGAGTTTCATTTCAGCTCCTTAAGATCTCACCCTCAGGGAAATGGCTGTCAAACTCTGGCTGGCCTCAGAAAGACTGAAACAGGCAGTGTGAAGGAATTGTCACCTTCCTATAGCCCATCCTTTGAGGAATGGGAAAGTCCTCTCAGCAAAATCCTTCTGCCAAGGACAGTGTTTTTCAGGTTAGAGGTAACGTCCTGGGGAGGTAAGTTTCCAAGGAGACAACTTTGTGAGTGTAAGCCTCCTGGCTACAAGCCCACACCCACTCTGTGTTGGGTCATAGGGCAGAAAAAGGCTAGTGTTTTGAGATTTTTATTTTCATTTCATGGTGCCCATGCACAAAATTATATGTGTTGTCAATTACATGAACATTTGCTCACAGACAGTGGGAGCTACATTTTTTAGTCTAAAAATGATTGTAATAGTAACTACTTGACAGGCTACATATTCAGTCTCCTGTACAAATACGAATTACATCTCAGATGTACCCATACAATGTGGGCAAGCATATTCTATTACTCCAGTTTATAGATGCTTTACATTTGACAAAGACAAAAGAGCACAAGACAAAAGAGCAAGCTGTCAAAACTGTAACTAGAACTCAAGACCTCATTCATGCTTGTTCTCAGCTCGATAACCATGTGTCTGTGCTGCAGCCCTTGCTAATTATTCTCAATTTTCTCTGCAGTCTGAAAAGTGGAAAGCATGTGTGCAATGCTGACTATCGGCATATACTCACAGCTAGAGTTTCTGTGCATTGCAGAATATTTTGGTGTGTGATGCTAAAGTCATACTGGCTGTGTGACTAATGAAACAAGCTCATACAGGATAGATTGGAGCGAAAGGCGATCCAACCAGCAGAGAGAGGGCTGCCTGCAGAATGAATATGGGATTAATTCACAGCTGCCACAATGATCCCTTGGGATTTATGTTGATGGACTAAGAGATTCTCACATAATGAAGTTCTCAAGTGAATGAACATGTTTCTAACAGAATGGGGAATTTTTAATGTTATTGGGAAGTCTGGAATACTGTGCTTCCTTCTGGGGAAGGAAGCTACTGAAAGGACATAGGAAATAGAAAACCTGCTTTAAAAGACGACTGCAATTGTTTCATCTTTAGAATTTAAAAAAAACCTACCAGAAAGGGAACTATGACAGAGTACCTAGAAGAGTAAACAACCTGTGGGAAAGAAAGATATTTAATTTATAGAATTATATTACCAGAAGAAAGATTAAAGCAAGTGGTTGTGAATAAATATAGGATAGCAAACAGAAATGAGGTTCTGGTATTATTTCCAGCAGGAGTGGGGATAGATTTGAGACAGCTGAATAAGACCATGTTACGTTTGACTCTGAAACAAGGATCCAAATTCAGTGAATCTCAGAGGGGTCTTATTCTAAACAGCAACTCAAGGACACAGCATATAGTGTTGGACAACAGAAAAAGAAAATATCTGTCCTGTACGTTAAGGCCAGACAGCAATATTTCACTCTTCAAACACCTACCTGGGGTCAGTTAGGCTGAGGAGCAATTCACTCAGCTGTTCAACGTGCACCAGAGAAGGGCAATAAACTGCTTCTGCCTCGGCAAACTGATACCATGCTTCCTGTAACTGTCACAGAAATTATACCCTTAAAAAAATTTCCTACTAAAAAAGTTACTTAAACCTCATTATTATCTTCCAGATCACAGCCATAGTTTGAGGAATTGTCCAGCATCCATCATAAAAATTAAATGAACCTTGTCCCATAGCAGGAATAGACAGATTAATCCTCAGAGAAGAATTTTCCAAGTAGCTCAACATCTTTTATTGGATGTGGGGGAAAACATAACCATCAAGGATGAGAAAAGGCTGAGGTACTGAATGCAGTACTCAACAGTAACACAACAGACAACAGTTGTTCCCTGAGCGCCCAGCCTCCTGAGCTGGAAGACAGGGATAAGGAGCAGAATGAAGTCCCCCTAATCCAAGACGAAGTAGTCACTGAACTACTACACCACTCAGATACACACAAGTCTATGGGGCCAGATGGGATCCACCCAAGGGTACTGAGGGAGCTGGCAGAATTGCTCATAAAGCCATTTTCCATCATTTAACAACAGTCCTGGCCAAATGGAGAGGTTTGTTAACTGGAAGTTAGCAAATATGACCCCCATCTACAAGAAGGGCCAGAAGGAGGTTCTGGGGAACTACAGGCTTGTCACTCTGACCTTGGTGCCAGGGAAGTAGATCATCTTCAGTGCCATCATGCAGCACATACAGGACAGCCATGTGATCAGGCCTGACAAGCATGGGTTTGTGAAAGGCAGGTCCTGCTTCACTAACCTGATCTCCTTCTATGAAAACATGACCTGCTTAGTGGATGAGAGAAAGGTTGTGGATGTTGTTCACTCGGACTTTAGTAAAGCTTTTGACACTTTTCCACAGAATTCTCCTGGAGAATCAGGCTGCACATGGCTTCGATGATCATATGCTTCACTGCATAAAAAATTGGCTGGATGGCCAGGCCCAAAGAGTGGTGGTGCATCGAGTTAAATCCAGTTGGTGGCCAGTCACAAGCAGTGTTTCCCAGGCCTCAGTATTGGGGTCAGTCCTGTTTAATGTCTTCATCAATGATCTGGATGAGAGGATCATGAGCACCCTCAGCAAGTTTACACACAATACCAATTTAGGTGGGTGTGTTGATCTGCTTGAAGGTAGAATGGCATACAGGGGGATCTAGACAGGCTGGGTTGATGGGCTCAGGCCAATGGTATGAGGTTCAACAAGGCCAAGTGCAAGGTCCTGTACTTGGGTCACAATAACCCCACACAACACTACAGGCTTAGGAAACAGTGGCTGGAAAGCTGCATGGCAGGAAAAGAACAGTATCCTGGCTTGTATCAGGCATAGTGTGGCCAGCAGGATCAGAGAAGTGATCACCCCCTGTACTCAGCACTGGTGAGGCTGCATCTCAAATACTAAGTTCAGCTTCAGGCCCCTCATCACAAGAAGGACATTGAGGTGTTGGAGTGTGTACAAAGAAAGGCAACAAAGCTACTGAAGGGTCTAGAGAACAAGTCTTAGAAGGAATGAGCCAGCAATGTGTGAGTGCAGCCCAGAAAGCCAATCACATGCTGGGCTGCATCAAAAGAAGTGTGGCCAGCAGGTCGAGGGAGGTGATTCTCCCCCCCTCTACTCTGCTCTCATGAAACACCCTCCAGCTCTGGAGTCCCCAGCACAAGAAGGACATGGACCTGTTGGAGAGCGTCCAGAGGAGGTCCACAAAGATGATCAGAGGGCTGGAACACCTCTTATGAAGACAAGCTGAGAGAATTGGAGTTGTTCAGCCTAGAGAAGTCTCAGGGGAGACCTTATTGCAGCCTACCAGTGTCTGGAGGGGGCCTACAAAGAAGGCTGGGCAGGGACTTTTTACAAAGGCCTCTTGTGATAGGACAAGGGGTAATGGGTTCAAACTGGAAGAGGGTAGATTTAGGTCATAAATTAGGAGGAATTTCTTCACTCCGAGGGTGGTTAGACACTGGAACAGGTTGCCCCAGGAAGCTGTGGATGCTCCATCCCTGGAGGTGTTCCAGGCCAGGTTAGACGGGGCCTTAAGCAACCTGGTCTAGTAGGAGGCATCCCTGTCATGGCAGGGGGGTTGGAACTAGATGATCTTTAAGGTCCTTTCCAACCCAAACCATTCTATGATTCTATGAATGGCTGAGGGAACTCGGGTTGTTTAGCCTGGAGAAAAGGAGGGTCAGGGGAGACCTTATTGCTCTCTACAACTACCAGAAATGAGACAGTAGCCAGGTGGGGGCTGGTGTGTTCTCCCAAGTAACAAGCAATAGGACAAGAGGAAATGGCCTCAAGTTGCACTGAAGGAGGTTCAGGTTCAATATAAAAAAAAGCACTGGAACAGGCTGCCCAGGGAAGTGGTGGAGTCACCATCCCGGGAGCTGTTTAAAGAATGTATAGATGTGGTGCTGAGAGGAATGATTTAGCGGTGACCTGACAATGCTAGTCTAACAGTTGAACTTGATGATCTTAAAGGTGTTTTCCAACTGAACCAATTCTATGATTCTGTGTTGTGCCTCCATTCAGACTCAACCAATTTTGTAAAAAGCTGCTTAGTTTAGACTTGGTTAGACTGACAAGATCTAAACTTAGTGCCTACAAAACTGAATATTGAGAATTAGCTGTGTATAAGGAATTTTAACATACCTGAGCTCAATAGGACTCAGACTCTTATAAACCAAAGGTTTTTACATTATTTCAAATGCACTTGCTGAATTCCCTTAATCCACAAGTACAATGATGCATCAGAATAGCTGCCTTGCAGAAACCATTGAAAGGCAAAATAAGCCTAACAAGTGGTTCTGTCACTTTGTCTCAACATTGTTTACAATAAACCAATACACAGACCTGCAACTGTGTTTTAACACTTCAGGCTCAGTAATTTTCTTTTCCCTGTAAAAGTCTACTTGGGGCAATGAAATCCACATTAAAATCAATACCAAAATATTGAAATAGTCGTACCATCTTTAACTTGTTTATTCTTTTTTCAGCAGCAGAGCACTTCCCATGAGCTCCAAGAGTTCACATCTCTCATGAAACCTAAACAACAAACAGCAAAGATTCCTGGGAGAAAATTTTTAAGTCCAAATATTTTTTATTATTTCAATTACTAGCGTGCATATTTCAGAGATTAATGAAATGGATAAAGAAGTTTCTCTTTTAACAGCTTTTCTTTGCAGCCTGAAGAAGCTGCAGGAGATGACTAGAACTGACAAATAGCTACAACAGTTTGAATATGTACTAGGCAAGATTTATCAATTGTAAAATATACAGATGCTGGAGAGCTGGGACATGCTGGTCTCAAGGTCGCTGTGTGCTTTCTGTCTGCAGCTATAAGTAATGGCAAAATCCTGTGCTAAGCATTTGCCCATCAGGAATTTAAGGAAAGGAAAATAGCAAAGCCTAATCTATTACATAAAACAGGCACAAAAAGTCAATAAAACTGAAAGGTAGACTGAAATGAAGTCTTGCTGGTTTAATAATACTAATGACTGTTCTCTAAAAAAGAATAATGTTGAAGGAACCATAAGTACAGCAAAGCTGGGTATCACAGCAAGGAGTTTTTCTCCTTCATTTGTAAGCAAGTCATAGGGGAAGACATTTTCAGCCAGCTGAGGGTTTTTCTGGGGAGCAGTTGTTTTGCTTATTCTGGCACCCTGGCATGATTGTTCACCAGATTAAGGGTGCAGAACTTCCAGTGCCTGAGATCAGAGCACTAAAGCTCGTGTGTGCTGTTGCTGGCATCACCTGATTGCCTTGCTGGGCTCCTCCAGCAGGGCCCTTTGGGATGTTGCTGTAGAATGTTTTGAGCTTGAACCCAAACTCATTCACTCCTGCACTGTCATGGTGCCCAGTGCTAACCTTAGCTTTGGGGTAAGGGGCTTCCCCTCTCCAAGACCAGGAAGGAACAACAGGAGCGAAGCGGGTCCTGCTTCTCACATACATCTTTCCATTGCTGTTGTCGTTCTCATTCCCTCAGTGAAGATAATTTTTCTTCATGATCTACATGACCACACCTAAACCTCGACAGCACCCAGTGTCACACTATTCAGTCATCATTTCAGAGACATGTCTAAAGTGTGACTTGAGATAGCTGTCACAGGCATCCAAGTTGTGCACCTTTGAAAGGAAAGAAATCTTCATAACAGGGAGATGAGAAATAAAATTAGACAGGTGATTGCTGGCAGCACCAGACCTTTCTAACACCCACCATCCTGTTTATTGTTCTTAAACAGCTGGACCAGATAATTATTCATCAGCAAGTGGAGCTTCTTGAAGGTATGGTGCAATCCTTATCACCCTTTAACAGTGCTGCTATGCAGATGTCTCCAAAAAACTTCCAAGTCTTGCCCCCACCTTGTTGAAGTCATTGTGAAGCCTCCTGATGACCTTTCATCAGGCCTGTAATGTGATGTTAGTGTGGTGAAAACTCACTTTCTTTATGCCTGATCTGCAGCAAACCATGAGGAAAGATTACAGTGAGTAATCTCTACAGCAGTCCTTAATCCTCTCCCTCAGACACATCCCTCTCAAAGTTATTAAAGTTTAACCATATTTCCAATACATGGCAAAATATATTGTCTTATTATTTCCTTATAATTTTATATTTTCTTGGTGTCATATTTCAAAACAATATTTTAAACAGTCTCTGTTCTATAGATTTTTAGAATATATGCCAATATTTATACTAAGGTAGTGTTCAACTTGTTTTGTTCTACTAGCCATACTTGGCACAGAGACGTCCAGCAAATATGAGATAAAAAACCATTTGGGACAAAGAGTTTACTTTGCAGTAGAAGAAAATGATTGCTTTGATCGTAACTTGTGTTCACCTATAAGGTCTTTCACCATAAGGATTGTTGATAACACCGGCCAAGAAGTGATTACAGTGAACAGACCCTTGAGATGCAACAGCTGCTGGTTCCCCTGCTTCCTGCAAGAGGTGAGTGAATCCTAATTGCCTTTTGTCTGAGCATCTTCTTGTATGTGCACAGCATTAATGAAGCCTTTTGCAACGTCTGTGAGGGTGGCAGGAAGGAATTCACATCCACCTCTCAGTCTGGGAAACTGGATGACTTTGTTCAGAAGTAACTATTGATGACTGAGGCCCTTTTACCTCTTACATTCCCAGCACACCTCCTCCCTTTCACGGGACCTTACTTTCCTGACATCCCAAATAAAGCTTTTGAACCTGGTAATACAGGTATCCAGTCAGGTAGCACCCCAAAACACTGCTTGTCCTGACACAGACTAATGTCTGTTAGTGCTACAGATGGAAATTACACACTGTACTCCCAGAGTGTGAAGGTTGGAAAATCCCTGGAGGCCAGTAGTGTGTGTGGGTATGACCAGGAAGAAGCTCTCCAAGGAGGCTGATGCTTCACTCCATGGCTCTGGCTCTTCAAGGCCATATATCTTTGGGAAACTGCAGAACTTTGAAATATGCTGCTTTGAGTGAAAAATGGAGATCCTATAGAGTATCAGATCTTCTATCCTTATTTTTGACTCTCCTTTATTCAGACATCTTATTTTACAAACATGTTTTATGGGTTACCTCATCTATCTACTTTCTCAGTACTGCATCAGGATTTTTAAAGAAAAGGCCCTTTGGTAGCATGGCTACTGTGTAAAAAAGGCTTACAGGATACTCCCCGATTACAGTAAAAAACTTCACAGTGTATGGCTTTGAACAAATCTTCCATTATATGTAAGATGTTAGCTTCTGGTGAAGCTTTTGAGCTTCATATTGTCTGCTATATTTAAAAACACCATTAGATAGCCTTGTAATAGTTCACAGTTTGTAAAAATTAAAAATAATTATAATTATATTCAATAAATACATACTTTGTCATTATATAAACAATACACTATTATGGACATATACGTTAATATAAAATTGGTTCATGAGATTATTTTAATTTTCTTTTGTTTGCTAGTTAGAAGTTCAGTCCCCACCAGGTACAATAGCTGGATATGTTGTACAGAACTGGGATCCTTTTCTGCCAAAGTTCACTATACAGAATGAAAGTAAAGAAGATGTACTAAAAATAATTGGCCCATATGCAACTTGTGGCTGTTTTGAAGATGTTGACTTCGAGGTATGTTTCCTAGAAGTGTTAAGAATTTTGAAGTTTTACTATTTTAATACATTTTTCACTCAAAAATCCTGTTATTCTATCCTTAAAAATATTATACGTTGCTATAACTATGGAACAGAAGTACAGCTACATGCATTGGAGTTTCTGACTTGTATACTTGTTTTCTGGACAGAAGTGCTGATTTCTTCATGGAAATAAACATGTCACTAAGCGAAGTCCTGGTCCTCTGCAGTCCATGAGCACTCAGCCATTGATTTTGACAGGCTCAGGGTTTCATCCCTGCATTCATGCATTTATTGTTATCTGACACATTGTTCCTTGAAGTCTGTGACATTGCTGCTTTCATTACTCTCAGACTGAGAACTATAGGCAGAATTACTGTCCAATATATCTACATCCATTTGACCTACCAGGAGAAAAATATGTCTAAAGACCCACTGAGATATTTATGGAATTAGAGAGAGAATGAAAGACACTAAAAATAAATGTGGACAGAGTTTTGTGAAGTGAACAAAGAACTTTGCCTTAGTTAAGGGATTCTAAGAGAGCTTCTGTGTTGATTGAGCCAAATCAGAAGTCTTCAGTGGATACTGTCCAAAATTTTAATATACTGAGAGAAACATGCAGATGGCTGCATAATTGAGAAGGTATCTGTCTGTTGTAGGGGACAGTGGTCCACAGCAACGGTACTGCTGTGACTTGGAGCATATCAGAAACATGAGATGGGAAAAAAAATCATTGTGAAAGAAGAGCAAAAGTGACATAAACTTTCACATTTGCTTTCCTCCACTTTTCTGTTAGCTCTAAAGACACTGATGTTTCCAAACTGGAGACCTTTTCTTGTATGCCACTCCTAAAGGCATCTCCATTATAAGAACAAAAGAAAAACCTGACAGCTATAGCATATTCTGTGTGTTAGGGAACAGTCATTAATTCCGTGGAAATATAATCAGTGTGTACTAGATTTATTTATATTTAGATGTTCTCCTGTTTTTTATTTATGTAGGTAAAAGCTCTCAATGAGATGTCAACGATTGGCAAAATTTCCAAGTATTGGTCTGGATTTGTAAACAATGTCTTTACCAACACTGCCAACTTCGGGATTCAGGTCCCTGTAGATCTTGATGTGAGAATCAAGGCAGTAATGATTGGTGCTTGTTTCCTTATTGTAAGTAAGCAAAACCAACAGATAGATATATAAACGTGGGTAGACTGGAACCAAAAGGAGCTGTGATCCTACGAAGGCGTAAGTGCCATGGAAAGCCAAACCCAGTACCTAAAAGATAAGTTAACTGAAAACCTTTTCATTTCTATGGCTGGGTTGTTTTGGTTTTTTTTTTTTCTTATTTGCTGAGCATCTTTAGGTTCCTAAATTTTTGTTTATTAAACATTTTAAACAACATTCTACATGTAGTTCAATATCTTGCATGGCAGGATCAAATACCAACATACATGCCAAACCTACCAATCTCTCCAAACCCCTGTCTGTTGGGTTTGAACAGGTGTATGAACCAGAACAAAAGCTATGTTATTTCTAATGGTAATTTCAAACCATGACTTTGGTTGAAACTTCAGAACAGAATTTCTGAAGTTCAGAATAGTTCTGTCGAGTGTTGCATATAAGACCTTCAGGTCATATGAAATTTCCTACAAAAATTCCCTTGTGCAGATAATTGTAAGATAACAATTCTATGAAAAGGAGAATACTCACTGCCAGAGCTAAGGATTAAATTAACATGCATGTTTTCTAGAATTACAAATTGATACTTGCTGTACACCTCTTTTGCCAACACTAATGTGTTAATATTAACATGCAACTGTTTCAAAATAATCTATGATACTTACATCAGAGAATAAAAGAAAAGGACAAAAGTATTTAAATTATTCAGTGGAAAGTGTGTGCTTTAAAACAGCAAAAACAATTCAGAGATTTTGTTTTTATTAGCATAGAAATGGAATTCTAATGACACCTAGGATTTTTGGATTGTCCAAAGTTCCTGTGCTCAGTAGCAGAGTAATAGAAAATGATTGACTAATCTAATTACTTTATGTAACAAAAGCCTATAAGTAACACTTTTGATAGTAATAATTGCATTTTTGTACCTTCCACATCATTCACAGTTTATTTATTTGTAGGACTTAATGTTCTTTGAAAACTCTTTTGATGGACTATAACAAGATGGCAGAGACAATAAAATATGCAAAATGTGTTTCAGTAAGTAAAAATGAACATAAAATGACCTTCTTGCTTTGAAGACTTATACATCTAGATACTTTCTAATTCTTTTTCATTTTCTTCCAGAAATCCCTTGAGCTTTGGACATGATTTTGAACAGCACAAATCCTTGTTCCTTATAGGAAAAGATAAGGAGCTAATTATGATGTTTATTAAAATATATCTCATGTAAATAATAATTTCCCACTTATATTTGATGTGTGTTGTAGCTAAACACATACTTTTCACACAGACCACTGTTGCTTTGGAACAGTGCTATTGTCTTTCTCTTTTGATGTTCCTGCATGGGAAATCATGAAAGATTAGACGAAGGCTTGCAGTATCACTGATGAAAGTCTATGTTTAGAGAAGCCTTTGATGTTTTGCAAGTGCTGATACTAGTTACTAAACCACATGAGGATATGTTCTTGGGATTTTGCTTTTTCATCATTTTAGAAGTAATTTTTTTGGTTTTTATTTAATTAATAGTAACAAACTGAGATTGAAAGTAACAAATATAAAGACATTACCTGATGGGAAGTTCAAGATGCTATCCTTTTCAGTGAGTTGAAAGAAGGGAAGTTATGTTTGCTAGTAAATTAATTTTATGGCAAAGATTTGTTTAATGAGTGGCAGATAGAAATTAGGCTTTCAGCACTAGACTGGGGAATGTAAGCTCTATTCATAAAATCTGATCTTCCACTATTTTTATTGAAGGCATGCCATGAGGTTTGAGAAATGGTCCTTTATGTGATAAAGGCACATAAATCACTCCACTTTCAACTATCGAGTGTTAAGGTTTCTTGCTCCCATCCACTCAAGACGTTCCTTAAAAGGTTTGATCCTCTTCATGATATCTGGTGGTTGATAACTTTTCATTGAGACTTTTCATTGAGACCACTCTAGAACAGAATTATTCTTTTCCTTTGGCAAGCTCAGGTATTTTCTATGGTAGGACTGTGCAACAGGAGCTTTTTCTATTTCAGACAGCAGTTTTACATAGCTGTTCACACCTCATCATACTGTTCCCAAACATTCCCCTCCAACAGGCTTTTACCTAACACAAGCTTCTCTCACAGGACCATCCATGATATAGATACAACACATAAACAGAAATTTTTTTGTTGCAAAATATTTGCTCTTAAGAACTTGCTTATGCCTCTTAAAAACTCCAGTGGGTCCTTCAAGAAGCAAACCAGTATGATAAAATATTGGTGGTAAAAACAAATGCTATCATAGCCACTGGTCAAATTTCCAAGGTGAATAGTTTGCAAATCACTGGGAATGCTGGACCATTATTTTAGTGTGATCTAATAAGTCAATTCTTGCAAACAACCAACACATCAACAGAAAGAAGAGGAGATAATGAATAATTCATTAAAATGAAAAAGAGCTAAATTTATCAGGTGATTAATTCTCAACAAATATTTAGACTAATTTTAAATTAATGTTCATGAATTTGCATTCAAACACAGTGAAGACAGGAAGTTGCAACTAATGTTCCCATATGAAATTAACTAAGGAATCCTTTTAGATTTAAACAGTATATTTTAGATTATATACCACACTTAGGTATTTATACAGATTTACATATGTCTTTAAAATAATTGTGGTTAACAAGCTCTGGCAATCATCATTACCTGTTAACCATTTCATCACTGGCCCTCGCTGTGATTCTTAGCATTGGAATCAGGCTGCAATCGGCAGAAGTTATGAACTCACAGGGAACCGTTGCTGTCACCTTTCCCAGGAGGAAGTACCCTGTGAGCTTCGTGGGCAGGAAGCTCCCTCCGGTGGAAATTTATGGTTTTGCAGAAGAATGCAGATGACATGCCAATTTGTTCCTCTGACTAGTTTCACACTGATGTCATTCTATTAAATTCAATCCTTTCACTCCTGACCTATTCTAGTGCAGACTGAGAAAAGGAGTCAGATTATTACATTAATTTTTTCTCTTTAAATGTCTTTGCCATTTTAGACAGAAGTGTAGCCAGCAGTCTTGGGTCTCATGCAAAAAAACACCTTCTTGCACTGTTGTTGAGTTGTGTGTGTTTGAACACCCAGCTGATTGCAGTGTCTGGTGAGATCAGCAGGCTCCCCTGCTTTCTGTCACTGTTCCTCTGCAATTTTCAGCCTTGTTATGACCCTTAACAAGCCAAAGGCGTCCTTGAGGCACATGTGTCCAGCTGCCATGGAAGACAATAGGGTCATATTTAACTGCAGGGCTGAATGTCTGTGACTGTTCACATATATAACTTGTACGTAAGCATACCATATGTGTATTTTTATATATTGCAACCAGGTGATAGTACTGTATTTCTTGCACTCAATGACTTTGTTGCTGTTTTGTGAGTTAGTACGATTTCTTCTTTTATTTTTTTTTCTCAAGTGTAATGCTTGCTTATGTGTATGAGTGTATTTGAATGCCTGTTTACACCCAGAAGCAGCTTCTGAGACTTACAGAGACAGGTTGAGTCTCTGGATAAAACAAAGCACTAGGGCTGGGATAGCTTTTGCTGGCTTCTTCAGCGGCCTGCTTGACCTTGGTCCCACCCTCAACATCCTGGTAGAAATTCAGTGCAAATGCCAGCACTTTTTCATTCAGCTGAAAGCTTCATCTTCTAAACCACAGCTTCCATATAAGAGCAGGTATCCATCGTCGGCAAAGATGATAGAGTTCTGCACGATATTATTACAGAAAAGCTAAGATGTTGATATTGCAGCTCTAACTTATTAATAGCAATGTGTTTCACATTAGGGGAGCTGTGTATGCTCTTTACAAATCTCACCTTTCACAACTCCCTCGCAGGCTAGGAGTGGGTCTCCAGAGGAGAATTCAGTACTTCCCAAAGAGGGACAGATATTCTCTAAAGCATAGTCATGTCTTGAACATCTTCTAGAAAGAAACACAAATGTTCTAAAGAAATAGAAATTTTACTTAATCCACTCAAGCAAATAGTTTCACATTTGATCCCTAGCCAAATGGTAAATCTGTGTAGTACATAATGCTTGTGCTCAGCAGATGGCAGCAACAGCTCATTATTACAAATATTGAGCTTTTCACAGATCCAACAGCTGTACCCAGGATGTTGGTTAAAGATCAACACACCTTGAACCTCTAATTGACTTCCGCCTTTAACTGGAGGATTTTATTTTCTTAGACTGATATTAAACCTTTGTCACATTATGCTGGGTTATCTTTATTGTTGTACAGCTGTAGTGTTGGTGACTTATATTCTATGAAATCTGGTAGATGCATGGGCTGAATCTGATCTACCACAAAGTAAGCTCTTCTGCTCAGCTTAAAAATCTATTATTTGCACCTGGAGAATCTCTCTAGCTTCCACAGGCGGACAGAGGAGAAGCCCCAGTCCCAGGATGTTCTCCACCTTCTGCAGAAACAGAAGGTACTGTGTTTAAAGGAGATCGCTTTGCAGTGGAGTCCCTAGAAATGTGGAAGGTTTCTATAGGTAAAATAACTGGGCCCATGTCATGTCATCATAGGCCATCACTATGTGCTGTCCTGGAACAAAGGAATGGAAAGCACCTGTAGTGACACAACCCCGAATGACACCAGTACCTGGGAAGGAGCTGGTTTGTCCATGGGAAGATTAGCCACTTTTTGTAAGAGAGTGGCAACACTGCATCTCTGTAAGTTCTGAGATTTTCTGGTTATCTAATAATTTGGTGGACACCAAAGACTTTCATGTGTGTATTAAAAAAAATCTTTTTGTTTCAATTGGCTTATTTGTTTTAGGATTAGACAAACCTAGAAATGATCCAAAATACATATTTTCTAATGAATTTGTCTAAGTGGTACCTGTTCAGAAAAAAATTTGCAATTTTCTTCTCCTGACTCTCTTCTTAATTGTAGTAATTTCTTTTCAGTTAGAATGGTATGTTCTATGTTAGAATGACACATAATAGCTTAATTCAAACTTAATTTAGAAACTTTAGGTTTCTAAATGTGGTTTTTTGTTTCTTAAAAATGGTCCCTTAGAGGGCAAAAAAAGGAAAAATTACCCTATATCCTGTGAAAGGAGATTTTTTTTTTTTCTGGAACCCTAGATGTTTTTCTAAACTCAAACCCTCATAGGAATAGCTTCCATAATGCCAAATCATTATTGAAGTCCTCTACTAGCACCTGCCAGGAGACAACAGTTCATGATTTGTTAGAATTTTATTACTATACTCCTCCAAAATGAAGTTAACAAAACAATTTTTAAGAGACTAATACCTGTTTTTTGGACTGAGACAGCCCAGGCTGGATACAATTTTCTGCTTTCTATGTCTCTTAGTATTGTGCTTACAAAAGCATACTAACCTTTTGCAAAAGAAAGGTCAGAAGGACAGAGAGTGATGGGTACCCACTGACTGTGCCCCTAAACTGCATTCATTCCTTTATCCCAAATGATATTCCAACTGTGAATTCCTTCCAACTGTGAAAAGGAGACCTGCAGGTGGCCTCACATTGTTGTTCATCTCATAGACTGCCATTGAAAATTCATCTGAATTAACAATTAGGACTTATTCTCCAGTATTTCTTTGCAAACACAATACAGAGGCTTCTCACTCCTATTCTCACTTCCATTTTATTCTGACAAAGGAGTATAAACATAGTTACTGCAGGACTGCTGGACGAATCTGAGTTCTGACCTCATCTGCCTTGATATCCAGCAGACCTACTTGAAAGTTACAGATTCCATATTAAACCGTCTGTATTAATGTACACAGGATATCCAATCCAATGAACCTCAGGTCTCACGGATTACTGAAAAGACACACAGTGAAGTTCATGTTGGTGGGCTGTGTTTCCAGTATGGAGTCCTGGGGTCAGCTACAAAGCCATGCAGTACTGGTACTGGCACAGCTGGCTTGTCAGTCTTGGCTTTGAAATAAACTTACTTTACTGTATTGCACACATTAAATCTACCCCATCCATTTAATATCCTCATTCAGGAGGAATAAATAAGTGAGGCAATCTTGTATAGACCCAAGTTCAGTGCTTTCACAGGCTGCAGGTTCAGTTCTGTCTGTTTCTTATTACATTGGTTCTGGCACAGAGTAGATCGTAGAATCTGGATATTGGCAAGCAGATAAGCATGGGGTCTGTTCTAATGCTCAAAGTTAAGTGAGCACTTTGTGTGCTCTTATATCTGAAGAACCCAGCACCTCACAGGTTTAATGCTCAAATAATGATGTAATAAAAAATGTTGATGAGAACTCCTGAGTTCTCACAAAAAAAAACAATTGGGAGGAAATCCCCACTTACCTGAGTGACCTCATTAATTCTGCTTCTTGTCTATCTAAAGTAGAAGTACAGTACAGGTTGGCAGTGTACAATAAAATAAAATTGTACTATGGAAAATATAGCACAGGACCAAGAGTAAAGAGCGATGAGGTGGCACCCTGAGAGCCTCGCAGCCCTCCCAGGGCTGGGGCATCCTCTTCCCCATGCCTACAGGGAAGGTGCACTTTGGATATGGGAGGCTGGAAAACAGAGAAGCACACACCACGCGTTTACCATCTTTAAGTTTCTATAGGTCACTCATAGTCTGTCTAATCGTGTTTTTTTTTCTGGCGGTTGGGTAATGAAGGAAAAATTTTCCTGAAAGTCATTTCAACAGGACTTGATAGGTCAATGTGGTATTTGAACTTTAAGATATTAATTTGAAGGATTTCTTTTGCTCTGTGCCAGCCACGTCAAGTAAGTGCTCTATTTACATTACTGTTTTGTATTTAAAAAGAAAAACCACACAACAGCAACAAAACCACTGTTGCAGGCATCAGGCATTGCTCTATGGAGAATTACCTGTTTCTATCTAGAAAAAGACCTGGATTTTTGGTTTTTTGTTTGTTTTTCAGATTAGCACATTTAGAGAAAGAAAATGTCACAGTTCATGTGTCAAGTTCCAGTGTTGCTTCTTAAATCTTTTCTTAGTCATTTATGGATTGCTTGCAGAAGCTTGTGGAATATTTGGACAAGGCTAATGACTATATTAGTTTTCTATCCATGTTTTTTTTCTAGACCCTTGAAGAATGATATTTTACCATAAGACATCCTTTTGGGCAGCTGTCATGATAATGCCCCTATATACCAACCAGGGTTGAAGAAATGCTGTCTGGGATCAAAATAAGCATCAGTTCAAGAAATACTTCATACGTTCCACACTTCTCTAGAATTCAAATGAAAGTTTTGAGCATTTTTTTTACTTCTTCTGGGTTTCAGGAAAAACCCAAAGCGTTGAAATACTTTTATTAAAAAAAAAAAAAAAAATCCTATTTGCAAATCTTTCCTATCTCTAGTTCCATACAGTTGTATATTAAGTCTCAGAGCACCTGGGAACTAAGTAAGATCCACAGGTGATGCTTTCTCTAGCCTTCAGCACTGCCTAGCATCACAGCAGCAACACTGCACCTAGAACCAGAATCTTCCCTTGAAAATAACACTAGGGTTAGACAAGTCCTCACTGTTTGCAATTCAAGGTACTTTTAAAATATCTGTATTTAAATAAAGAACTAGATGTGTATTTTAAACTTCTTAGAGTTTGGAACAGTTCTGATTTGATAAATATTTGATTTTGAAACAATTTCACTTGACTGAGCCTACCATATGAGAGCAGCATCACTCCAATCCCCTGAAAATCCAACAGCTCAGATAAAAACAAGTTTAGTGAAAGCCAAGACAATCAAGTTATTATTTAAATTTAAAATTCAGTAAAATTAATTAATTGCTTCCCTATCAGGAACAGTTTGTCTCTGCCTTTATTGCTGCAGACTATCAAGGGCCTGATATAAAACGCTGTCATCTAATACAAACTCTCAGAAAAGTGAAACCCCTGCAAGAATTAGTGGTGTACAATGTTCTTCATCCTTCCTCACACAAGGCTGTGGCTATTGTCTCAGCAAAGTCATTACAGTCCCATAATTTGATTCCTTTCCTAATGGAGCCTAATAGAAAGATACTATTCCCTTTTGATGATATGCAACCTGTGTCATTATTATGTCCTTCATCCACCTGGACACTTGTATGATATTCATTATTATCAAAAGTAGGGTCCCCCAGTGATTGATATTGGGCACAACACCGTTTAATATCTTCAGAGATATTATGAGATAGATATAAGATAAGATAGATATAAGATAAGATAGATATAAGTGATCTGGATGATGGTATCAAGTGTACCCTGATGAAGTTTGCTGATGATATCAAACTAAGTGGAGAAGTGGACAGTTTGGAAGGGAGAGCAACCCTGCAGGAAGAACTGGATAAGCTGGAAGAGTGGACTAACAAGAACCTTATGAAGTTCAGCAAGGACAAGTGTAAAGTATTTCACTGGGGAAAACATAATCCAGGAGCGCAGCACAGATTGGGATCTACCTGTCTGGAGAGTAGCTCTGTAGAAAGGGACTGGAAGGTCCTGGTGGGTAGCAAGATCAATATGTGTGAACAGTGTGCTGCAGCAGCAAAGAAAGCCAGCACAATTCTAGGTTGCATCACCAAGGGCATCACCAGCAGAGATAAGGAAGCCATTATCCCACTTTACTTAGTCCTTATCAGGCCACTCCTGAACTGTGTTCAGTTTTAGTTCCCACTATACAAAAAAGATATTGACAGGCTGGAGAGGATCCAGAGAAGGGCCACAAAGATGATCAGAGGACTGGGAAGTCTGCCGTATGAGAAAAGGCTGAGAGAATTGGGTTTGTTCAGCCTTGAGAAAAGAAGGCTTAGGGGAGACCTTATCATAATGTTCCAGCATTTAAAGAGCAGCTACAAAGAGGATGGAGACTCCCTTTTTACAAGGATTCACATGGAAAAGGCAAGGAGTAATGGGTACAAGTTACTCCTGGGGAGATTCTGACTGGATGTACAAGGAAAATTTTTCACAAAGAGAACTATCAGCCATTGGAATAATATCCCCATCGAAGTGGTGGATTCCCCAACACTGGACACTTAAGATTCAGCTGGACATACTTTTGCCAAGAAAGGCTGGACCAGATGATCCTTGGGGTCCCTTTCAACCTGGTATTCTATAATGCTATGATTGTGATACCAGACTAGTACTCGAATTATTAAAAACACATGCAACGTGAAGTGGTAGTATGCTTGCCACTGTGGAAAGCCTGAAAGGGTGTTCCTTGCTTTGCTGAATAACTGCAAGCACTGCATGAGGAAGTGACATGCAAGTTTCAGGGCAATAACATAAGGACAAGAGACACAAAGGCTAGAGAGGACTGTACAGAGAAGTGCCTGTGTCCTTGGGAAAGGCTTTGTTCAATAATAGCAGAGAAACACTAACTGATATGCTGACATCACATGTGCCAGCAAGCGTGCCACCTAAAAAAGAGTGTGTATGTGATCCACAAAAACTTTCATAAGCTCAAACTGTTTGCTTTTGGCTGCAGTGGTTGGAACCGGTGGGACTAGATATTTTTTCCTGATTTTTCTTTTTTCAACAGAAAAGTTATCTCCTTCAATGAGTTTGTGCATGTGACTTACACATGTGTATGCATATCTGCAAGGGCCACCTTCTCCAAGCCCAGGAGCAATGCATTCCAACAAAAAGAAAGGCAGACAAGAATGCCAGGAGGCCTGCATGGATGAACAAGGACCTCCTGGACACAATTAGATCCAAAAAGAAAGCGTATAGAGAGTGGAAGCACAGACAGGTGGCCTGGGAGGATTACAAAGAAGTCACCCGAGCAGCCAGGGATCAGATTAGGAAAGCTAAAGCCCAGACAGAATTAACTCTGGCCAGAGATATCAAGGATAATAAGAAAAGCTTCTACAAGTACGTTAGTGACAAAAGGAAGACAAAGGAAGAGATGGACCCTCTCTGGAAGGAAACAATAGACCTGGTCATGAGGGGTATGGAGAATCCAGAGGTTCTCAACAACTTTTTTGCCTCAGTCTTCACCAGTGAGGGCTCTAGCCACACCATCCAAGTTGCAGAAGGCAAAGGCAGGGACTGGGAGAAGGAAGATTTCCCCACTGTAAGTGAAGACCAGGTTCAAGACCATCTGAAAAACCTGAAGGTGTTCAAGTCCATGGGACCTGATGAAATCCATCCGCAGGTCTTAAGGGAACTGGCGGATGATGTTGCAAAGCTGCTCTCCATCATATTTGAAAAGTCATGTGTGAATGTTTGATTTTAATCCCTATTTAGCTATGATCACTCTGGTTGGGATTAAGACACAAACAAGGTCAGATACTGGTTGGAAATCTTTATTAACAACAAGAACTAGAAAGATGTAAGATATAAAATAGGAAAGATCGGAAAATCAAGAATGACAGTATGCAGAGGATAGTCACCACTGTGGATCGAGTGACATCTCGCAGATCCCAAACAATCTTCTCTTCTCTCAGTGGGGAGCTTCACTCCGATGGTTGCATGCCGCTTTTTATACTGGCGCTTGCAATGATCACATAGCATGCTGGGTAACACACATCCCTCTCTTCATCTATAACATGCCCATGAAGCATGCTGGTCTTCCCTTATCACGTGCTGTCCATGGACCTAATGATCACTGATTGACCACTGCAGCAGCATTGCACAACACCTGCGCAGTACACAGGTGTCTATGTGCAGCCTTGTCTCTGCTGAAGCAGTATGTGGGTGAAGTCCAAGGGTGATGATTGAGACAAACTTTTTCTTAAAACAGTCTTTCACATCATAGCACTCTGATGAAGTTCCCACTGACAGGAAAGGGGGAAACATTACCCCCATTTTCAAAAAAGGAAAAAAGGAAGACCCAGGCAACCACAGGCCAGTCAGTCTCACCTCTGTACCCAGCAAGATCATGGAACAAATCCTCCTGAAGTCTCTGCTAAAGCACATGGAAAATGAAGAGGTGATTGCTGGCGACCAACATGGCTTCAGCAAGGGCAAATCATACCTGACAAATTTGGTGGCCTTTTATGATGGAGTTACAGTGTTGGTGGATAAGGAAAGAGCAACTGATGTCATCTACCTGGACTTGTACAACGTGTTTGACACTGTCCCACATGGCATCCTGGTCTCTAAATTGGAGAGATACGGATTTGATGGATGGACCATTCAGTGGATAAAGAATTGGCTGGATGGTTGGACTCAAAGGGTTGTGGTGAAAAGCTCTATGTTCAAGTGGAAACCAGTGATGAGTGGTGTTCCACAGAGTGATGGTACTGGGACCAGTGCTGTTTAACATCTTTGTCGGTGTGATGGTTCAGTCCCTGCCGGCAGCGGAGCCACATGGCTGCTGCCCCCCCCAGCCCTCAGACAAAGGGTTTTAAAATGCTTTTTTGAGTTGAGATAAGGAGAATTTAATACAATAACATGCATGAAACAATCGCAGTAACAACAGCAATGACAATAGTGAGAAAAACAATGTACAAAATAAGCAATACCATCCAGGTAAATGGGCGGAGCTGAGCAGAGCTGGACACGCACACGCAAGTCACACTGCAGAACCGGAACTGGCCCTCAGGGCATAATGTCAGCATGGTATGGAATAACTCCACTGTGGCACCCCTGAGCTGTTGAAAATTAACCCTGTCCTGGCCAAACCAGGATGATTGGTGACATGGACAGTAGAATTGAGTGCACCCTCTGCAAGTTTGCAGATGACACCAAGCTGTGTGGTGTGGTCGATACACTGGAGAGAAGGGAAGCCATCCAGAGGGACCTTGTCAGGCTTGAGAGGTGGACCCATGCAAACCTCATGAAGTTCAACAAGGCCAAGTGCAAGGTCCTGCACCTGGGTCCAGGCAATCTCAAGTAGAAATACAGGCTGGGCAATGAGTGGACTGAGAGCAGTCCTGAGGAGAAACACTTGGGGGTGCTGGTTGATGAAAAGCTCAGCATAAGCCAGCAATGCATAAGTACAGCCAAGAAAGCTGACTGTAGCCTGGACTGCATCAAAAGCAGCATGGCCAGTAGGTCAAAGGAGGTGATTCTGCCCTGCTACTCCACTCTCGTGAGACCCCACCTGGAGTACTGAGTCTAGCTCTGGAGCTCCCAGTACAAGAAGGACATAGATCTGTTGGAATGGGTCTAGAGGAGAGCCATGAAGATGATCAGTGGGCAGGAATATTTCTCCTATGAGGATAGCCTGAGAGAGGTAGGATTGTTCAGCCTGGAGAAGAGAGACTCAGGGAAGACCTCATTGTGGTCTCACATTATCTGAAGCAGGCCTACAAGAAAGCTAGGGAGGGATTTTTACAAGGGCTTGTAGTGATAAGATGAGGGACAATGGCTTTAAACTGGAGAAGGGGAGTTTTAGATTAGATGTAAGGAAGAAGCTCTTCACTATGACGCTGGTGAGTCACTGGAACAGGGTCTCAGGGAAGTTGCAGATGCTCCATCCCTGGAGGATTTCAAGACCAGGCTGGATAGGGCCTTGAGCAATGTGTCCAGTGGAAGGTGTCCCTGCCATGGCAGGGGGTTTGGAACTAGATGATCTTTAAGGTCCCTTCCAACCCAAATGGTTCTATGATTCAATAATTCTATGAATTCCATACGCACACCAGCGGGGAGACTGTTATCATAGAGAGGTGTTGTTATATGGCTGGAGGGAAGAAAAAAGTGCGTGTGACCTGACTTCAGACTAACCTGTTTGTACAAGCAGTCTCATAAAATGATTTGTCTCAATTCTATTGATCTTCTGCTCAGTCCTCTCTTGGCAGTACTGGGTTTGACACGATTCAGGGAACATGGTGTTTTAGTTGAACTGTCACCACCTTGGGTAAGGCCATTGACCCTGATTTCAAGGAAAGGTTGAATAATTGTGGAGCTTGGGAAGTGGAAGAGCCTGACAGAGACTAATCACTCCAAAGCAACAGGGTAACTTGAGGTGAAGGAAAGAGCAAGGGTGTCATGGGAACAAAATGAGCAGGAGGTGGAGGGCACAAGGAGAATAAAATATTTCTATCAAAAATAAATGAATGCTTTGAACTGTGAAGTCTAATATGGCCATTACAAATAGTTGCTCAGTGAAAAAAGTATGAAGGATCTCCATTAGAAAATAAACACCTGCTTGGTGAAGTCACGGTTATCTAATGCACTGCAGATCTGTTCAAGTTATAATGCTCTCTCACCTTGTACTTCAGGGATATCACTGATAGAAGATGATTAAGAAGGAAAAATGTTTGAAGAAAATCTGCAGAGATGCAAAATGCAGCATAGATGTGCTTGGCACCATATATATTTATCATTACAAATATGTGTTAGCTTTCCTGGTGAACTGTTTACTGTAAATCACCTAACTGTAAAAAACCGCAATAGAAGCCTTTCCTGACTGAGATATATCCTAGAAGAAGTAGTAAAAAAACCCAACAAACCCGTACAAATGAGATCCTTTCTTCTTCCATGCTGTCTCAGAAATTAAGTTTTGTAAACAGCTTTGTTCAGTCTGTTGTTTATAAAGCAACATCACCCTAACTGCAGTCTTGGTTGATACAGAAGGGCTTAGAGTTCCAACACTACAGTGAAGCATTAAAACCATAGGGCTTCTTTCAATGCCTTTGGATAAGGTCATTAAGGTCATTGTACTCAGCTTTACCAGTAAGTATTTTATACTATTAAATCAGAGAAAATAACTAGTAAATGGTGAAAAACATGTGTTCTAAAGCCTTAAAAATACTGATTAATGCTAATATAGATCCACTTAGACAGAAATCCCATGCTTTTAAATTCTAGGAAAGATCATTGAAAGAGAACCATACAGAATAACTGTGAATAACGGTGTGAAAAAGGCTTTTACCTCAATTTTGGAGACCTGCCTAAAGAGCATATTGGTTCCAGAAACCTACAGAGCCCACCTGCACAGACTTGTAGGCCAACACATCCCCATCCATCTTGCAGAGGATGCAAGTCCAGGGGATTGGACCTCCTGTCTCCAGCAGGAGAAAGCTGCCATTTCCCAGGACTAGGAGGGTACGGGGCACTAAATCTGCAGCAATGCAGGAGCATCATGTGTCTTGGCAGGGCTGCCTCCCAGGGTGCATCTCCACCAGTGTGGTGTCCTCCAGCAGCACACTACACATCTGGTGCAGCTGGAAGAGAAACTTCAGGCTTCGACCAGGAGCTCCCATCAGGATCGGTCCTTGCACAGGCAGGGTGGATGTATACTGCTTTTGCCCTGCCAGCAGCATGAGACATGGTTAAAGGGAGAGGAGAGGGCATCTACTCAATCAGCAGCAACCAGCAGCTCAATTACATTAAACAATTGAATCACGGATTAGATGGCAAATAAAACTCAGAATACCACATGATACAGTGATCAGGAGAAATATCTCCTGGGCTGTGAGTAACAGATCTGATAAACTTAAGAAATAATAGGACTAATTGTGAATCTCTTGACAGCCGTGCACAGCATTTCTAAGGAATGGTCTTGGTCTGAGTGTGAGGTCACTGCTTTGATGAGCAATTTTTTAATGTGTAATTATTCCACATCCCAGGTAATCAGTGTGAGAAAAAAATTAACTCTACCTGACATTTGTAGCTATGTCTTAATAGTGAATATGATTTATGTCTAACGTAAATCTTCTCTGTTTTCCTTTTCCTATGTCTTCTCCTCCCCAGCTTCCGAACTTCCCCCAACACCCCAGCTCTCTATCTGTAGCAGTGCCTGGTGCTGGGTTTATTCAATCCTCATTCTTAAATGACCTGTAAATTCACCTCATAAACTCTTGCAGATCTAGTGGCCCTTCTACCCTTACCCTTCTTAACTAATGAAAGCCTCAATGGCCCCAGTATGGTTTTATCAAACAAGTCTGTAACAAAATGCATTAACTGGGACTTTATTGGTTCAATAACATCCTCTCCTCAGCTTGGTTACATGTTTAGGTTTTGCACCATTCATCCCCATGTTGATAAAAGAAGTGCCAATGTATATCATAATACAATCAAAACCAGCCTCAATTACAGCTTCTCCTTTATTAGCAGCTGCCTGACAAGCTCAGGGTGCCTAACAAAGAACAGTAATGTTCATTTTCTGTAATGCTAAGTATTTTTTCATAACACTGAATACAAATGCAATGCTAGTATGCAAAATAGTATTATAAACAAAAGTAGATGTGGGCCTGTGTGGGAAACTACAGAATGTACTATTTCTCAGGCCTCTTCATAATGTGCGAGTTTGGGTAAAAACAAGGGAGTTGCGAGAAAGAATGTGGGAAGACACAAGGTACCTGTGAGACGAATGTACAGCAGTTGAGAGTCAAGGTTTGTTTT